>JAVJIX010000125.1:1262500-1357500 GCA_036785185.1 Paratrypauchen microcephalus
CTAAAGTTTGTGTTATTTGGAGCCCGCACGGGGCATATTACATGCTTGGGGAATGCCCCGAGCTATGGCTATAAGTCGCGCTAGGCTAACGGCGTTAGCCTAACGCTAATCTAAAACATCTCCGGAAATGCTCCATATGACACCAAAGTGATATGGGTGAGTAAAACAACTTGTTTTATTACCGAAATAAGGCTCAAATTGTAAAAAAACGTTGGAGCTGTTAACTTGAAAACTACCGCTTCATGACATCACAAAGTCCATTTTGAGGTTTGGAGATGCAGATACAGTAGTAACTTGTTGCGTTCTTTTTTTAGAGACAAAACAGTAAAGTGTATTTACCTTGTTGACATGTTTCGGCTGCTGCTACGAGCCATCATCAGAACTGTCACCGGTGTTAGTGGTGATGCGTCGTATATCAGGTGTTCATTTAAGTTGTTGCTTCCTGTAGGTGTGGTCAGCCGGTTAATCAGGTGTTCTTTTAAGTTATTTCCTGTAGGCGTGTTCAGCCTGATTGACCTGCCAGGTAAATCAAGCTGACCACACCTACGAATATGAAGTAACAACAGCTGATATACAATACGCCACCACCAGCACCGGTGACAGTTCTGAAGATGCAGCAGCCGAAATATGTCAACCAGGTAAATACAGCTCTGGAAAAAAATAAGAGACCGCTGCATTTTTTTTCTGAAATCAGCATCTCTACATGTATTACAGCCATTCCATTCCAGCGTCTGTTGAATTCCAACACAAACACAAAGCTGAGCTACTTCAGTTCTTGCACCAGGAGTGGAATAAAGTCACCCAAGAACAATGTGAAAGACTTGTGGAGAGCATGCCAAGACGCATGAAAGCTGTGATTAAAATAAATGGAGTTCAAAAACACAGTAGAGCACTAAAGCGTTTTCAGTTTGAGACAAGAATCAGCCTAAATCTGCAGGTTTTGTGTATTAAACATGTGTGAATGAAACAAAACACAAATCCGGGTGTGTGTTTGTGATGACGAAACATTAGAACAGATCAGAAAACAGTTTAATATTGTCCCTTTAAACAGCGCTGTAATCCTTTTGAGCCGACTTCCAGCGCCGACTTCTTTTTCCAACGCGATAAAAACCAAACCAAAAGCGATCTGATCTGTTCACGTGTCCTATTCACAGCTGTGGAGGAGGGCCGCGTCCAATTACCACGCCACATATCATCCTATATCCTACGTCCTAGCTCCTAATCTCCCCGCTCCTCATCAACACAAATGTCACCCGCCCGATAACCAGCCAATGTAATTACGCCAGCGCCATTACCCATCTACGGCTTATTTATGTTAATGCGCCTAATTCACTTGAAGCTGTGAATAACAGCAATAGTTACACATTTGAGCTAAAGGTAATGAATCGGTTTAGCTTAAAGCATAATGGGTGCAGCTAAATAAGGAAAAGGCTTAAGATTTACACTATCTAAGGAAGGAGTCTCCAACCTTTGTCTTACCAAAAGAAAATGCCAAAGAGCTACTAATTTTAGCCGTCACAAGAATATGAGAATAGGAAAGCCTGAGATGGGGAAGGATTATGTATGTACGCAGGTAGTTCATCAAATTTGAGTCGTTCAGAACAATAATTATGTCTAATTCAAAAATCCTTTGGCGAGCTACTTGCAGGCCTGGACTGGTAATCGGGCAGAGCGGGCATTTTCCCAGTGAGCCGACAGTCCTGGAGGCCGATGCTGTTGTTTTTTGTTGTTGTTGTTTACTTAGGCTACGTTCACACTGCAGCCTGAAATGACCCAAATCTGATTTTTTTGCCTCTATGCGACCTGTATCTGATCTTCTAATGACAGTGTGAACGACACAGATCCGATTTTTTCAAATGCGATCCAGGCCACTTGGATATGTGGTCCTAAATCCGATACATATCCGATCTTTTGACATGCGACTTCAGTCTGAACGGCCAGGTTGCATTCATCCGACCTGAGTGTGTTTCCTCCAATGAGAGTGGTACAAGTAGGCGTTCACAAATGTGCACAAACGTTCTTCTCGTCATACGAAAATATTATATAAACTCGTATCAGTGAAGCGGTGAAGCACGTAGCAATCCCACCCCTCCTGCCTGTGACTCCGCACTCACATGTTCCTTTCTGCACACGTTGCTGCCACTGCCCCGCAAAACGCTTTGGCCAAAAACCTCGTCCTTCTCCGTTTCCTCCTTAAAACAAATAAGGTGTATGTTTTGGCTCCGGTACGAAAGCAACTTTAGGCTACTTCCGTAAACATTGAGCGCGTTCGCTGCGTGTGACGTCATCGTGTCCTCCAAGGCGCATGCGGGACACTTTTGGGGAGTTTAGCGTTCACACTGGAGATCACATACAATTCGCATTTAACTGGAAATGTGAACGGCCTCGCAAAAAAAAATAAAAAAAAATTGGAATTGAGCATTAAGCCCTGCAGTGTGAACGTAGCCTTAGAGACCAGCCCACAATTTCATAAAGGCAGACTAAGAAATACACATAATGAGTCACCTGACTGATGAAAAAAACTGCAGTGTGTAACAGGAAAACTGCACATGCCCCAATTCTTTCCAAAAAACTTGCCAATTTCAAAGACAAAATGAATGAATGAATGAATACTTTATTTGTCATTGTATTTCTACAACGAAAGGTATGCTTTTAATGTAACAAATGATGTTATCTGAAACATGGAGTGGCTTCTTCATGATCTCAACTAGCACAATCTGTAAAAAAAATGTAAATACACTCTCCCAACACCCCGCTGGCCTCCCATTGGCTAGGAGCGAATCAGGTCTTTTACATTGCGACTCTACTTATGAAAAAATCACATTACGAAACCACTTCTCGAACAAATTAATTTCGTAAGGTGAGGTATGATGCTTTCGTTCGTTCCGATCTGAAAGACAGCCTGGCGACTATGGCAAGCGAGTTCCCCCGATTCTGGGAGCCAATCAGAGAGCGGGGAGGGGTGGCAAGACAGTGACGCGTACTACGTGACAAATGGAAGCTTGTAGTTTGAACTGACAACTGACATGATTGGCTATGGGCTACGTATACGCCAAATGATAGACATTCGTAACGCCCAATAAACGGCCGTTGGCGATCGTAATCCACACCTCCGCTACGAGATATTCAGTAGGTGCTCCCAGACCATATATCACTTGTGATATGGTCTGGTGTAAACCAGGCAAAGGTATGACTGTATTTACAAGTGTATTTACGTTTCGGGGGATTCGGGCGCCTGCGAAGCCGAGCGCACATTATTTGAATTTTTGAGATTTCACGTTTTGTAACTTGAATTATTCGTTACTTGGGTCTTTCGTAAGGTAAGGTATGACTGTACAATTTTGGTAACAAATGATATTATAAAACAAAATTGTGGTCAGATAATTTTTTTCTCTCCTCAAATCAGTTTTGTGTAGACATTTATTTGGAAAAGCCGTACCAGCAAAAGATATACGGTACGAAGGAGGCGAGAGTGAATATACGGTACAGAGGAGGGACAGTGAGTACCACATACTTTTACTGTTGAGTCACGATAAGTAACATTAGTACTTGTACTTTTTGTCACTTTTATTGCGTCTAAATGATGGCTGGAGCTAAAACACGCTGGAGGAGGCTGAATTCCCTTTTAAAGCTCGTGTTTGTGGAGCGCATGTGAATTGATGGCTTTAATATACACATCCCTGTCTCCTCCTCTACTCTTCCTCTCCTCCTCTTCTCATCTTTCTCTACTTCCCTTCTCCCGGTGTCTCGTTTCAAAGCGAGTAGAGGCTAGTATTTTTTCCTGCTTTGTTCAGCAATTTCTCTCTCTACTCCTCTCGTTTTCACTCTATATAGCCTCCTTCTCGCTATTCCGATATCTTGCCTCTCCTTTCTCTCGCCGTTTTCTTTGCTTTTTTCCAATTTCTTTCTCTTTTCTCGGCTGTTTGCCTCTCTTTCTCCTTCTCTTGTCTATCTTTCCCGTTTACCCTCTCTCTGCCGTCTCCTATTGTCTCTCTTTCTCGTCTCTCTATCCGTTTCTCCCTCTCTACCTCTGTATTCTCTCTCTCTCTCTGTTGATTCCCCCTTCTTTCTCTCTCCACACCTGTTGTTTCCCTCTTTTATGCTCTCCTTTTCCCCTTCTCTTTTTCTGCTCTCTCTCGGTCTCTCTGTCCCCCTTCTGTCTCTCTCTTTGTCTCTATCCCCCTCACTTTCTCTCTGTTCTTTCTCGTGTCTCTCCGTCTCTATCGCCACTTGTTTTCTTCTCTCTTTACTCTTTCTTTGCTCTCTTCCCTCTCCCTCTTTCTCTCTGCTCTCTGTCTGTCTCCCTCTCTTTCTCTCTGCTCTTTCTCTGCTCTCTGTTTCTCTCCCCCTCTTTCTCTCTGTCTCTTCCTCCTTCTCTGCTCTTTCTCTCTGCTCTGTCTCTCTCTCCCTCTTTCTCTCTGCTCTTTCTTGGCTCTCTGTCTCTCTCCCCCTTTTTCTCTCTGCTCTCTGTTTCTCTCCCTCTTTCTCTCTGCTCGCTGTCTGTCTCCCTTTTCTCTGCTCTGTCTCTCTCCCTCTTTCTCTCTGCTCTCTCTGTCTCTTCCTCTTTCTCTCTGCTCTCTCTGTCTCTCCCTCTTTCTCTCTGCTCTCGTCTCTCTCCCCCTCTTTCTCTCTCTCTCTCTCCCTCTTTCTCTCTGTCTCTCCCTCTTTCTCTCTGCTCTCATCTCTCTCCCTCTTTTTCTCTCTTTCTCTACTCTGTCTGTCTCCCTCTTTCTCTGTCTGTCTCCCTCTTTCTCTCTGCTCTCTCCCTCTTCTTTCTCGCTGCTCTCACTTTCTCTCCGTTTTCTTTCTCACGTCTCTGTCTCTATCCCCACTTCTTTCCTTCTTTCTCTGCTCTGTCTCTCTCCCCCTTTTTCTCTCTGCTCTCTCTGTTTCTCTCCCTCTTTCTCTCTGCTCGCTGTCTCTCTCCCTTTTCTCTGCTCTCTCTCCCTCTCTCCCTCTTTCTCTCTGCTCTCGTCTCTCTCCCCCTCTTTCTCTCTCTCCCTCTTTCTCTCTGCTCTCTGTCTCTCCCTCTTTCTCTCTGCTCTCGTCTCTCTCCCCCTCTTTCTCTCTCCCTCTTTCTCTCTCTCCCTCTTTCTCTCTGCTCTCTCTGTCTCTCCCTCTTTCTCTCTGCTCTCGTCTCTCTCCCCCTCTTTCTCTCTCTCCCCCTTTTTCTCTCTGCTCTCGTCTCTCTCTCCCTCTTTTTCTCTCTTTCTCTACTCTCTCTCTCTCTCCCTCTTTCTCTGTCTCTCTCCCTCTTTCTCTCTGCTCCTCCTCTTTCTCTCTCTCCCCACCTCTCATTTCCTACTACTACTACTACTACTACTACTACTACTACTACCACTACTACCACTACTACCACTACAGTAATATTTTTAGTCGAGTACACAGCTGCTCCTCTCCTTCTCTGCGTGTACTTTTACCCTGTGTATTTCACCTTTTAAACCACAGGAGCTCGACTCTTTCACTCGCGATGGGATATTTTCTATGATAGTGTTTTCACGGTCACAAATGTAAGAGGAGCTGCGTAAAATGAAGGAGTGGAGTGTGCAGGGGAGGAGGAGGAGGAGGAGGAGGAAGAGAGCTCAGGAGAGTGGAATTCTGTTGATAAATAAAAACAAACCAGCAGGAAGCAAAGAAGTTAAAATACAGGGAGTTGTTTGGGAGAATCTCAGCGGACGTTTACGTTTATTTTCATCCAATTTAATTGAAATCAGAGTCTTTCAAATGGCTCAGGAATTCTGTTTTTCTACACACGGATAAAGACAGAGAGGGTTTAAATGGGAGGTAAGTGATAGCAGTAGTAGTAGTAGTAGCAGTAGTGGTAGTAGTAGTAGTAGTAGTAGTAGTAGCAGTAGTAGTAGCAGTAGTAGCAGTAGTAGCGGTAGTGGTAGTAGTAGTAGTAGTAGTAGTAGTAGTAGTAGCAGTAGCAGTAGTAGCAGTAGCAGTAGTAGCGGTAGTGGTAGTAGTAGTAGTAGTGGTAGTAGTAATAGTAGTAGTAGTAGTAGCAGCAGTAGCGGTAGTAGTAGTAGTAGTAGTAGTAGTAGTAGTAGTAGTAGTAGTAGCAGTAGCAGTAGTAGTAGTAGTAGCAGTAGCAGTAGCAGTAGTAGCAGTAGCAGTAGTAGCGGTAGTGGTAGTAGTAGTAGTAGTGGTAGTAGTAGTAGTAGTAGTAGTAGTAGTAGTAGCAGCAGTAGCGGTAGTAGTAGTAGTAGTAGTAGTAGTAGTAGTAGTAGCAGTAGCAGTAGTAGTAGTAGCAGCAGTAGCGGTAGTAGTAGTAGTAGTAGTAGTAGTAGTAGTAGTAGTAGTAGCAGTAGTAGCGGTAGTGGTAGTAGTAGTAGTAGTAGTAGTAGTAGTAGCAGTAGCAGTAGTAGTAGTAGCAGCAGTAGCAGTAGTAGTAGTAGTAGTAGTAGTAGTAGTAGTAGTAGTAGTAGCAGTAGCAGTAGTAGTAGTAGTAGCAGTAGCAGTAGCAGTAGTAGTAGTAGTAGTAGTAGTAGTAGTAGTAGTAGCAGTAGCAGTAGCAGTAGTAGCAGTAGCAGTAGTAGCGGTAGTGGTAGTAGTAGTAGTAGTGGTAGTAGTAGTAGTAGTAGTAGCAGCAGTAGCGGTAGTAGTAGTAGTAGTAGTAGTAGTAGTAGTAGCAGTAGTAGTAGTAGCACGGTGGCTGAGTGGCTAGCGCTCTTGCTTCACAGCAAGAAGGTTCCGGGTTCGATCCCCGGGTCGCCTGGGCCTTTCTGTGTGGAGTTTGCATGTTCTCCCTGTGTCTGGGTGGGTTTCCTCCGGGCACTCCGGTTTCCCCCATCAACCCAAAACATGCACCATAGGTAAAATCCTCCAGCTTAGGTCCTGACCAAACCGAAGCAAGAAGATCATGGAGATGGTCCCCGGGTGCAGTAATGTGTCGCCCACTGCTCCTTATATATATATATATACAGTGCCGTGAAAAAGTATTTGCCCCCTTCCTGATTTCTGTGTTTTTTGCATATTTATCACTCAAAACATTGTCAGATCATCAAACCAATTTTAATATCACACAGAAACAACCCAAGGAAAGACAAAATTCAGTTTTTGAATGATGATTCCATTTATTAGTGCACAAAAAAAATCTAAACCTATCTGGCCCTATGTGAAAAAGTAATTGCCCCCTTAATCTAATAGCCAGTTGAGCCTCCTTTGACAGCAATAACTGTAACCAAACGTTTGCGATAATTGGTGATGAGTCTTTCACACCGCTGGGGAGGGATTTTGGCCCACTCTTCTATGCAGAATTGTTTCAATTCTGCCATATTGGAGGGTTTTCTTGTATGAACTGCCCGTTTAAGGTCACACCACAGCATCTCAATCGGATTTAAATCCGGACTTTGACTTGGCCACTCCAAAACCTTAATTTTGTTTTCTTTGAGCCATTCAGAGGTGGACTTGCTGGTGTGTTTTGGATCATTGTCCTGTTGCATGATCCAAGAGCGCTTGAGTTTGAGGGCACGAACTGATGGCCGGACATTCTCCTTCAGGATCTTCTGGTAAACAGCAGAATTCATTTTTCCGTCAATCACAGCAAGTTGTCCTGGTCCTGAGGCAGCAAAGCAGGCCCAGACCATCACACTGCCACCACCATGCTTTACTGTGGGCACCATGTTCTTTTTATCAAATGCTGTGCCATTTTTACGCCAGATGAAACGGGCTGCAGACCTTCCAAAAAGTTCAATTTTAGACTCATCGGTCCACAAAATGTTTCTCCAAAAGTCTTGAGGGTCATCAAGGTGCTTTTTGGCAAAGGTGAGACGAGCCTTTGTGTTCTTTTGTGAAAGCAGTGGTTTTCTCCTGGGAACTCTTCCATGGATGCCATTTTTGGCCAGTGTTTTTCTAATGGTGGAGTCATGAACACTGACCTTAACTGAGGCCAACGAGGCCTGTAGTTCTTTCGATGTGCGTCTAGGTTCTTTTGTGACTTCCTGAATGAGCCGTCGTCGCACTCTTGGAGTAATCTTAGTTGGTCGACCACTCCTGGGAAGGGTTGCAACTGTTCCCAGTTTCCTCCATTTTTGAATAATGGCTCTGACAGTGGTTCGCTGGAGCCCCAGAGCTTTGGGAATGGCTTTGTAACCTTTTCCTGAATTATAGACTTCTATCACTTTTTTTCTCATTTGTTCTTGAATTTCTTTGGATCGTGGCATGATGTGTTTGTTCTTGAGATGTTGTAGCCAACTTCACTTTGTTTGACAGGAACTATTTAAGTGATTTCTTGATTCAACACAGGTGGTGACAATCAGGTGTGGGTGTGGCATGTAGAACTGAACTAAGTTTTCTCAAAACTGTGGTTAGTCACAGTTAGTTTGTGATTTAACAAGGGGGGGCAATTACTTTTTCACATAGGGCCAGATAGGTTTAGATTTTTTTTGTGCACTAATAAATGGAATCATCATTCAAAAACTGAATTTTGTCTTTCCTTGGGTTGTTTCTGTGTGATATTAAAATTGGTTTGATGATCTGACAATGTTTTGAGTGATAAATATGCAAAAAACACAGAAATCAGGAAGGGGGCAAATACTTTTTCACGGCACTGTATATATATATATATATATATATATATATAGGATGGGTTAAAATGCAGAGAAGAATTTCTCCAGTGTGAGATCAATAAAGTTCACTTCTTCTTCTTCTTCTAGTAGTAGTAGTGGTAGTAGTAGTAGTAGCAGTAGCAGTAGTAGTAGTAGTAGTAGTAGCAAATATATCACTTTTTGGACAAATATTGTTTTGAGAAGAAAAAAAGCTTTATTAACTGTCCCCGCTAACTTTCCAGACCTACTTTCATCAGCTCCAGAACCGGGGCAGAACTCGGCTCAGAGGACACTGTCAGGGGTAAGTCAGTGTTAATGCACGACACTGCTGAAGGGGACGCCATACAGATTCACATTAAAAAAAAAAAAAAAAAAAACTATTCCTTTAAGAGCATTTGGAAAGAGGCAAGTCTTCATTTGTGCTGCTCTGGTGGGAGGGGCCACGTACAGAGGCTGGAGACGCTGCTATGCTAAACTGCACAGAAAATTACCAATATTTTAATAGAAAATCAGCTGAGGGCCAGATTAAAGGTCTTGGAGGGCCAGATCTGGACCCTGGGCCGCATGTTTAGACTCCTGGTCTATAGAATCCGCAGACACCGTCATGAACATGCATGAGAAAAAAAAATTGTTTACAACTATTCAACTTCACGGGGCATTCACAATGTAATACCATTAGTTAAAGTCAAAAACCCAACCAAAGCCAAAATATCTATACAGGCGACTGTAGAGAGCAAAACGTGATTAATTAATGCTGAATAATTAAGAAACAAGAATGAAAAGGGCTTTGTACAAACTCACAAAAAGTCAATTTTCAAATATTGTTTTTTTCTTCATGTATTTGAGCAAAATGTCTTACCCTAGTACAGTTTTATTGTATAAGCAGCTCTTGAGTTGTAGTAGTAGCAGTAGTATGTAGTAGTTTGGCAATTCCCTGGCTGAAATTCTCCAAATGATTCTAGTGAAGGTGTGTGGAGTTTAAAAACACAGTGGAGCACTTCCTGTATTACCACATGACATCACAAGGTAGAACAGAGTTTTTTGTGTGTTTTTTCACATTTTTAATACAGTAGACCTTTTTTAGTTTTAAATTTGACCTTTACAATTCAAATAAAGTAAATAAATTAATCAAAAAATGTTACGATATGCAGAAGTTGTGGGCGTTTGGGGAAGATATTGATCGATCGATTGATTGATTAAAACCCAACCATGTTCAGAGGTGCGCTTGTTTGGTCTGTCGTCTCCTCACAGCCGGGTGGAGACGGACTCGCCACATGAATATTCAGTGGGAGAGTAAATGAGCCTCGTAGCTTTTGACACGTGTAACAGAGACTCTTGGCGCAGGCTTTGCTCAGCGGCACGAGGTCGGCACGAGGGCGCCAGGTGAAACGACGGGACTGTGGGCGGATGGTGGGCGGGAGGGCATCTGTGATAAATCGACTCAGACAGAGAGAGGGTTGTGCGAGAAATACTCAGGAATAAAGAGGAAGTTACACGACAGAGGGTTTAAATGGGAGGTAAATAGTAGTAGTAGTAGTAGTAGTAGTAGTAGCAGCAGCATTAATAGTAGCAGTCGTAGTAGTAGCATTAGTAGCTGTAGTAGTAGCAGTAGTAGCAGTAGCAGCAGTAGCAGTAGTAGTAGCAGTAGCAGTAACAGTAGCAGCAGTAGTAGCAGTAGTAGCAGTAGTAGTAGCAGTAGCAGCAGTAGCAGTAGTAGTAGCAGTAGTAGCAGTAGTAGCAGTAGCAGCAGTAGCAGTAGTAGTAGCAGTAGTAGCAGTAGCAGCAGTAGTAGCAGTAACAGTAGCAGCAGTAGTAGCAGTAGCAGTAGTAGTAGCAGTAGCAGCAGTAGCAGTAACAGTAGCAGCAGTAGTAGTAGTAGCAGTAGCAGTAACAGTAGCAGCAGTAGTAGCAGTAGTAGCAGTAGTAGTAGCAGTAGCAGCAGTAGCAGTAGTAGTAGCAGTAGTAGCAGTAGTAGCAGTAGCAGCAGTAGCAGTAGTAGTAGCAGTAGTAGCAGTAGCAGCAGTAGTAGCAGTAACAGTAGCAGCAGTAGTAGCAGTAGCAGTAGTAGTAGCAGTAGTAGCAGCAGTAGTAGCAGTAGCAGTAGTAGTAGCAGTAGCAGCAGTAGCAGTAGCAGTAACAGTAGCAGCAGTAGCAGTAGTAGTAGTAGTAGCAGTAGTAGTAGCAGTAGCAGCAGTAGCAGTAGCAGTAACAGTAGTAGCAGTAGTAGTAGCAGTAGTAGCAGTAGTAGTAGCAGTAGCAGCAGTAGCAGTAGTAGTAGTAGCAGTAGTAGTAGCAGTAGTAGTAGTAGTTATTGTGTTGAAGTACCCTTAGCATCTTATCAATTGCATTTAAATTGGGATTACTACAATATAAATCATTTGTAATAGTTCATGTAGCAGTAGTAGTAGTAGTAGTACTAGTAGTAGCAGTACTTGTAAGTTGTAGAATATTTGAACCATCCCATACCAGCGCCTTCTAGAAACCGAAAGAACTTCACGATAAACAAACAAATAATGAAAAGATTCAACAAAACAGTAAATCCCCATAGAGTTATTGTATACAGGCTGAAACCCTACGCAGTGTTTTGCCCAAGGACACAACAGCAGTACACGGGTCTGCAGCGGGAATCAAACCACCAACTTTCAAAAACAACAGTTATGTCCCAAAACGCAGCCGGGGGTTCGACGTCCTGCTGTTCTGGTTGAATCTTGTTTGAGTTTATAATAGACAAAAATAGATCCATTTATGAGCACTCAGGCCGACTTCCTGTCCTCCTTCTGCGGACAAACACTCGCCGCATTTTATCTCATCGCTTCTGTCCTCAAATAACCCGGAAAACAACTCCAGCTTTTATTTATTTATATTTTTTCAAACTGTATTTTTAAGAATCAGAATTTCAGTTCATAAAAATATTTTGCAGAGAAAATTGAAATATATAAGATATATACTGCTATAAGAAGAAGAAGGACAGTGTGTAGTGCAAATGAATTTTTAAGTCAATTTTGATTTTTGATTTCAATTTGTGATTTCATTTCTACTGGGCCACTTGCTTGTCACTTTATTATTAATTACTTTGTCCACAATGTTCCACAGTATGGAATTAAAAACATCCATCCATTTTCTTCCACTTATCCGGGGCCGGGTTGCGGGGGCAACAGTCTTCCATATATAAAAAAAACGACAACAACACGTAAACACTAGGGTTATAACTTTTTAAACTTTTTTTCCAAAATAAAAGTCCTGCATCATGATTGGATGAACTTTTTGGTAAAATTGAAGAAACCAAACTCCATTTTCAACACTCTTTTAAAAAGTCTGCCCAAAACAAAAAAGTATTAAATACACATTACAGCCAATGATATAAAATGCTAAACTGTGCTAAGTTATCACAAGGGCCATTAAAGGTCAATTTGGCTGAAAATTGATTATTTGATAAGTTGTGCTGCCATCGTAATATACTGGAGTTTCACTTTCTATTCTTTCACTTAATAAGACATGTAAATTTGGGGAAATCTGTCTCTTTTAGTAGTGATATATTGTAGCCTTCAGCTTTCCCAGAATCCTGGAGTTTCAGTTTCACTTTCACTGTATAAGACATGTAGACTGTAGAGTTGGGGAAATCTGTTTTGTTCAACTAGTGGTAGATTAAGATTAAGATTAAGCCTTTATTTGGTCTCGCACACAATGACACACAGTGACACACTGGAGAAATTTGACTCTGATTATGTGTTTTGTTCCTGTGTTATTAAAGAGAAAATTGCCTTTGGTTATTTTATGATTGAGCAGATATTAACCTTCTAACGGTATTATTCTGGTTGTTGGTAGGCTCAAAACTTCATTTTGACTCCGGGGGGACTTTTAAAAAAAAATATGACCAAATGAAGGTCAATTACTAGCAAAAGTTAATCAAAATATGATCTCAAGGTATAGAGGTTGTAAAAAAGTTATAACCCTAGTAAACACTGCCAATGCACAACATCTACAAAAAAAAAAAGAAAAAAAAAAAAGCACAGCCTGCACAACCATGTCTAAAGATTTGCGCGGGGGCAACAGTCTAACATGGACTCCCAGACTTCCTTCACCCCGGACACTTCCTCCAGCTCCTCCAGGGGGACCCCAAGGCGTTCCCAGGCCAGCTGAGAGACATAGTCCCTCCAGTGTATCCTGGGTCTTCCCCGGGGCCTCCTCCCGGTGGGACATGCCCAGAACATCTCCTGAGGGAGGCATCCAGGAGGCGTCCAGAACAGACGCCCGAGCCACCTCAGCTGCTCCCCCCGACGTGGAGGAGCAGCGGCTTTACTCTGAGCTCCTCCCGTGTGACTGAGCTCCTCACCCTATCTCTAAGGGTGCGCCCAGCCACTCTGCGGAGGAAATTCATTTCGGCCTCTTGTATCCGCGATCTCGTCCTTTCGGTCATTACCCAGAGCTCATGACCATAGGTGAGGGGAGGAACGTAGATTGACGGTAAATCGAGAGTTTTGCCTTTCGGCTCAGCTCCCTCTTCACCACAAAGGTCCGGTACAGCGACCGCATCACTGCCGACGCTGCACCGATCCGCCTGTCAATCTCACGCTCCATCCTCCCCTCACTCGTGAACAAGACCCCGAGATACTTGAACTCCTCCACTTGAGGCAGGGACTCTCCACCCACTGATTAAAAACATCTCTTGTAAAAATTCAATAACAGCCGGTTTTATTATAAAATTTCTTGTAACTTGAATTGGCACTACACTACTACTACTGTGAAACATTCCAGGCAAAGCAACAACATCTCCATGGAGACAAGCAGGTATATAGCGTCCACTTAAGCAGAAAAGTGACACAGTGGAGCTTTAATCCTGCATTTCTAGAATCTATAGCCGCGTGTCTAACCTGCTGCTGTCGGTATTGACGAGTTTGCAGTGAAAATATTTACAAACTCGACACATTTGAAACTGTCATCGGGCTCAGTGTTTTCTATCGGCTCCCAGAGGAAAAGAACTGGAAAGATCAGCAGCCCCTCTCTTCCTATCCCTCTCTCCCTCTCCTTCTCTTTCCCCCTCTCTCTTCTCTCTTTCCCCCTCTCTCTATTCTCTGTCCCCCTTTCCGTTTCGCTCTCTTCTCTCTCTCTTTCACTCTCTCCTCTCTCTTTCTCTTTCTCTTTCCCTCTTTCTTCTCTCTTTTTCTCTCTTTTTCTTTCCCTCTGTCTCTTCTCTCTTTCCCACTCTCTCTTCTCTCTCCCTCTTTCCCTTTCTCTCTCTTCTCGCTCCCTCTTTCCCCTTCTCTCTCTTTCCCTTTCTCTCTCTTCTCCCTTTCTCTTTCCCTCTCTTTTCCCTTCCCCCTCTCTCTTCTCTCTCTCCTCTTTCCCTTCACTCCCTCCCCCTCTCTCCCCCCTCTCTCTTCTCTCTCCCTCTTTCCCTTCCCCCCTTCTCTTTCCCTCTCTCTCTTCTCTCTCCCTCCTCCCTCATCTCTCTTTCTCTCTTCCTATCTCCCTCCCTTCTCTCTCTCTCTCTCTCTCTCTCTCTCTTTCTCTCTCTCTTCTCCTCTCTCTTCCCTCTCTCTTCTCTCTCCCTCTCTTCCCCCTCTCTCTCTCTCTCTCTCCTTCTCTTCCCCCTCTCTCTTGTCTCTCTCTCTCTTCTTTCTCTTTTCCTCTCTCTCTCTCCTTCCTTCCCTCTCTCCTCTTTCCCTCTCTCTCTCTTATTTCTCCTTCTCTTCCTCTCTCTCTCTCTCTCTCTCTCCCCCTCTCTCTCTTCTTTCTCCTTCTCTTCCTCTCTCTCTCTTCCCCTCTCTCTCTCTCCCTCTCTCCTCTCCTTCTCAAAATGGAGTGAACTCTTTTAGCACATTTCACAGAAGGAGAAATGAAACGATTGTGGCACCGACAAACAGCTCAAATCACAGTTTTGCTGCACAGTTGTTTTCAGAACAGCGGGAGGAGAGGTGGAACACTGGGTAAATATTGACAGAGAGAGAGAAGGGGGGGTGAAGGGAATGAAAGAGAGAGGAGAAAGTGACATAACGGGGGGGGGGGGGTCGAGAAAATAGAGAGAAGGTAGAAAGTGACAGAGATATACAATATGGGGAGAGAGATGAGGGGGAGAGAGAGAGAGATAGAGGCAGAGGAGAGAGTGTGACAGAAGAGAGAGGAAGGGCAGGGATAGAGCGAGAGGTAAGCTAGAGTGACAAGGATAGATACAGGGATAGAGAGAGACAGACAGACAGAGAGATAAACAGAGAGAGAAAGAGGCAGACAGAGGGCCATAGAGAGACAAATGGAGAGAGACAGACAGAGACAGAGAGAGAGAGTGAGACAAACAGAGACAGAGAGAGAGAGTGAGACAAACAGAGACAGAGACAGAGAGAGAAATAAAGAGAGAGTGAGACAAACAGAGAGAGAGAGACAAAGACACCAACAGAGAGAGACAGACAGAGAGAGAGAGTGAGACAAACAGAGAGAGAGAGAGACAAAGAGACAAATAAAGAGAGAGGCAGAGAGAGAGAGACAAATAAAGAGAGAGAGAGAGAGGCAGAGAGAGACAAACAAAGAGTGAGACAAATAGAGAGTGATACAAACAGAGAGTGAGACAAACACAGAGAGAGAGACACAGAGAGAGAAACAAATAAAGAGAGAGAGCCAGAGGGGCATAGAGAGAGGGAGACAAACAGAGAGAGGGAGACAGAGAGAAAGACAGACAAATAAAGAGAGAGAGACAGAGAGAGACAGAGAGTGAGACAAACAGAGAGAGACAGAGAGTGAGACAAACAGAGAGACAAAGAGAGAGAGACAAACAGAGTGAGACAAACAAAGAGAGACAAATAAAGAGAGAGAGAGACAGAGGGACATAGAGAGAGACAAATAAAGACAGAGTCAGACAAACAGAGAGAGACAGAGGGACATAGAGAGAGAGAGAGAGACAAACAGAGTGAGACAAACAGAGAGTGAGACAGAGAGAGACAGAGGGTGAGACAAACAGAGAGAGACAAATAAAGAGAGAGAGACAAACAGAGTGAGACAAATAGAGAGAGAGACAAACAGAGTGAGACAAACAGAGAGAGACAAATAAAGAGAGAGAGAGACAGAGGGACATAGAGAGAGACAAATAAAGAGAGAGTCAGACAAACAGAGAGAGAGACAGAGGGACATCGAGAGAGAGTGAGACAAACAGTGAGACAAACAGAGTGAGACAAACAGTGAGACAGAGAGAGACAGAGAGTGAGACAAATAGAGAGACAGAGAGTGAGACAAAGAGAGAGAGACAAACAAAGAGATAGAGACAAATAAAGAGAGAGAGACAGAGGGACATAGAGAGAGAGAGAGAGACAAACAGAGAGAGACAAACAAAGAGAGAGAGACAAATAAAGAGAGAGAGACAAACAGAGTGAGACAAACAAAGAGAGACAAATAAAGAGAGAGAGAGAGAGACAGAGGGACATAGTGAGAGACAAATAAAGAGAGAGTCAGACAAACAGAGAGAGAGACAGAGGGACATAGAGAGAGACAAATAAAGAGAGAGTCAGACAAACAGAGAGAGAGACAGAGGGACATAGTGAGAGACAAATAAAGAGAGAGTCAGACAAACAGAGAGAGAGAGACAGAGGGACATAGAGAGAGAGAGAGACAAACAGAGAGAGGGAGACAGAGAGAAAGAGAGAGAGACCGTAAGAGAGACAGAGGGCAGAGTGTTGTACAGTACGGCCTTAACTTAACTACACCTATGGAGACAAGCATGCCGTGTCAGATCTGTGGAGAGGCGACCCCACTCACAGTGAGAATGCAAAACACCTGAACTGAACACATGCAACAAATCCATTTAATACCATAACGTGGAACATTCCTGGTAAAATAATGCCGGACCCTACACCAGAAAAGTTACACAGTCCAGCTTTTAGTATTAACCCAAAATGTTCAGGGTGCGTCTGACACATTTTGACAATTCTCTAATTTCTACTTAAATTGTTAAATATAAACTATATTTTTACACCAATCCAGAAATGATCTGCGAAGAAAAGTTGAAAAATATGTTGAAAACTACAGGACATAGCGAGTTGTTATGTTTTAGAGAATCCCACACTGACGCACTGGGAGAATTCTGTCCAAACGTTCGTTTACATGTAAGAAACACGTTATTCTGATCATTTCAACTAAATTAACACATTTTTCTAATTATTTTATTTGTGAAATCATAATCTCTGCACATTAGAGGAGTTTTGCCCCAGTGTACTACATGACTGCTCTAGATTTTTTATTTTATTTTGCTGACACGATACACATTTAATACAGTTAAATAACATAAAAACAAAGCAAGACAATAACAAAAACAAAAACAAAATTGGCGTACATGTAAACGTGAGGCAGATACGAGCAACTGCGGGAATAAGAAAACCGAGGAATCCTAATTCTTCTGTAATGTTGAGTAATTTGGTAGATTTATTATTAGAAATACTGTTTAGAGTTTGAAAATAATTCTTAATGTCTGGGATGCAGAATTTAAATAGGGATCTGGAATTTGGGAATTAGGATTTATGGTTTCCCTGTAACAGTCACGGAATTCCCGAGTGTGTCATGATTTCCAACCAGGAAGTCAAATTTGAAACCGAAAATACTGAAAAACTGGAGGGAAAAAAAATATATATATACTGTATATATAATATACATTTTTCTTTTGCAAAAGCTTAAATACGATGATGTTCAGTGTGTTTGAGTGAAATGAACAGTTGAGTCTGTCAGAAGTTCTTTAACGACGCCTCTGACCTGATAAACCCTCGTCTGTTTGTACAAAGATCCTTTGTTCTGACACATGGAGCTGGACTTTGGACCCAGAGAGAAACACAAGCTCCGTCTCTCTCTACACCAGTCTCTCTCTCTGTACACCAGTCTCTCTCTCTGTACACCAGTCTCTCTCTCTGTACACCAGTCTCTCTGTACACCAGTCTCTCTGTCTCTGTACACCAGTCTCCCTGTACACCAGTCTCTCTCTCTGTACACCAGTCTCTCTGTCTCTCTCTCTGTACACCAGTCTCTCTGTACACCACTCTCTGTCTCTCTCTCTCTCTGTACACCAGTCTCTCTGTACACCAGTCTCTCTGTACACCAGTCTCTCTCTCTGTACACCAGTCTCTCTGTACACCAGTCTCTCTGTCTCTCTCTCTCTCTGTACACCAGTCTCTCTGTACACCAGTCTCTCTGTACACCAGTCTCTCTCTCTGTACACCAGTCTCTCTGTACACCAGTCTCTCTGTCTCTCTCTCTCTGTGTACACCAGTCTCTCTGTACACCAGTCTCTCTGTCTCTCTCTCTGTACACCAGTCTCTCTGTACACCACTCTCTGTCTCTCTCTCTCTCTGTACACCAGTCTCTCTGTACACCAGTCTCCCTGTCTCTCTCTCTCTGTACACCAGTCTCTCTGTACACCAGTCTCTCTGTACACCAGTCTCTCTCTCTGTACACCAGTCTCTCTGTACACCAGTCTCTCTGTCTCTGTCTCTCTCTGTACACCAGTCTCGCTGTCTCTCTCTCTGTGTACACCAGTCTCGCTGTCTCTCTCTCTGTGTACACCAGTCTCTCTGTACACCAGTCTCTCTGTCTCTCTGTACACCAGTCTCGCTGTACACCAGTCTCTCTGTACACCAGTCTCTCTGTACACCAGTCTCTCTGTACACCAGTCTCTCTGTCTCTCTCTCTCTGTCTCTCTGTACACCAGTCTCTCTGTACACCAGTCTCTCTGTACACCAGTCTCTCTGTCTCTCTCTCTCTGTACACCAGTCTCTCTGTACACCAGTCTCTCTCTCCGTCTCTCTGTACACCAGTCTCTGTCTCTCTACAGCCATCTCTGTCTCTCTCTGTACACCAGTCTGTTTCTTTCTCTCTCTCTCTCTCTTTCTCTGTCTCTCTGTACACTCTCTCTCTGTCTGTCTCTCTCTCTGTCTCTCTCTGTCTCTCTGTACAGCTGTCTCTCTCTGTACAGCCATTTCTCTCTGTCTCTTTCTCTGGCTCTCTGTACAGCCCCCTCTGTCTCTCTCTCTCTCTTTCTCTGTCTCATTCTCTTTCTCTGTCTCACTCACTCTCTCTCTCTTTCTCTCCTTCACTGTTTCTCTCCCTCTTTCTCCCGCTTCTTCTCTGTCTCTCTCCCTCTTTCTTCCTCTTCCTCTGTCTCTCTCCCTGTCTCTCTGTATAGCTATCTCTCTGTCTCTCTCTTTCCGTCTTACTCTGTGTCTATCTCTTTGGACCCGGAGGAAACACAAGCTCTGTCTCTCTATATAACCGTCTCTCTCTTTCTCTCTCTCCCTCTATTTCTCTCTTTCTCCCTATTCCTCTCTCTCTCCCTCTCCTACACATTTCATTCTTATTCAAAAAGTCGAGGAAGATCTAAAAAACGAATTCTTAGCATCTTAATTATTCACCGCAATGAGTTTATAAGAGTTTTTCCCAGATTTCAGAGATTAGAGCAAAGTTTTGCAGGCACAGGATTGCTAACAACAACTAGCATGCTAACGTTACTTCCTGGTTCATGGACTATAAAAATTAGTTGCAGAAAACACAGACCTGGAGTTGTGTTTTGTTTTGTTTCATTCACACGTTTAACACACAAAAAAAACCTGCGTATTTAGGCTGAGCTCTTCTCTTAAATGGAAAAGACTCTGTTCCACCTTGTGATGTCATGTGGTGATACAGGAAGTGCTCCACTGCGTTTTTAAACTCCACACACCTTCACTGGAATCATTTGGATAATTTCAGCCCTGGAATTGCCGATTTCAACTGAACAAAAGGTAAAAAAGGTAAAAAGGAGCTGATAAAAGGAGAAATTCAATTTGTCAACTGGACAAAGTTTATTTGGTAGAAAACGTTTGGCAGAAAGAAACAAGACAACAGAGAATCCGAACCCAGGAGGAAAGGGGTAGCGATTCCTTACCTGGCCGGAATTTCTGAAAATCTACAGAGGATTTTCAGACAATATGAAATCCCAGTTTATTTCAAACCCACAAACACTTTAAGACAGAAACTGGTCCACCCAAAGGACAAAACACCGAGCCACAAACAAAGCAATGTGGTCTACTCCATTCAGTGTAGTGAAGACTGCAGTGAGCGCTATATTGGAGAAACAAAACAGACACTTCACAAGAGGATGTACCAACACAGACGGGAGAGCCAGAGTGGACCTCAGTCTGCCGTACATCTTCACCTAGAAGCCACGGGCCACTCCTTTGAGGACAGTGAGGTTCAGATCTTAGCCAGGGAAAAGAACTGGTTTGAGAGGGGAGTTAAAGAGGCAATTTTTTGTCAAAAAAGAGAATCCTTCTTTAAACAGGAATGGGGGAGTCACACATAATTTGTCTCCCATCTATAATTCCATTCTCAAACCCAAATCAAAACAAACAAAGGAAACAAGGGTCAGGTCAGGTCCAGGTCAGGTCCAGAGGTGTGAAAACACCCATTAGGGTTTGAATGGGTATGCTAAACAAGACGCCAGAGAGAAAATGAAAAAACAAAAGACAGAAACTGTAAGACAAAGAGGTGATAGTTTCAGAATAATTTCAGTTTAGTTAGCTCCTCCCTGTAGCTAGATATAAGCCAGCACTCGAACCAGAACTGACGAAGTAACTCGGATGAGCTGCGAAACGTTTTCGACCAAATAAACTTTGTCCAGTTGACAAATTGAATTTCTCCTTTTATCATGGATTCTACCTGGACGACTGAGGGATTCTTCACACACCGTAAAAAGGAGCCGTTAACTTGAAAACTACCGCTTCATGACATCACAAGGTGGAACGGAGCGTTTTGAGCTTTGGAGATGTAGACAGATAAATAAAAAAAAGGGTTACTCAAACAAAACACAACTCCAGGTCTGTTTTAGATGAGGTGACAACATTATAACATGACTTAAAGCTAGAGAGTCGATTTTCCTTTAAACTTATTCATGAAGTCAGCAGGTTACAGGTCAGATCTGCGGAGAGGCGACCCCGCTCACAGTTAAACAAGCTATAATTTACTAAAATGTAAGATAAATAAAAATAGCCGTACACTGTGGACGAGGAGACATTTTAAACCTGGAGGTAAAATGTCTGTGGCTGTAAAAAGGCCTGGACCGGAATCACCAAGAGAAAGTGACAGAAGAAAATGAAAAAAGAAAATATACTTCTCACTTTAAAACATTGGCGAAGAGGAGGAGGGAGGAAGAGAAAGGAGAGAGGAATGACAAGAGGAGAGAAAAGAGAGACAGACAGAGGGGAGAAAACGAGGGAGTGGAGGAAGGAGCGAAGGAGAAGAAAGAGAAAAAAGGAGAGAAAGAAAGACAGAGAAAGGAGACAGAGAATGAGATGGAGAGGAGAAAAGAGAAAGAAAGGAGAGAGAAATAGGAGAGAAAAAAAGACACAGAAAGGAGACAGAATGAGAGAGGGAGAGGAGAAAAGAGGAAAAAGAGGAGAGAAATAGGAGAGAAAGAAAGACAGAAAGTAGAGACAGAATGAGAGGGAGAAGAGAAAGGAGAAAGAGGAGAGAGAGAAATACAAGAGAAAGAAAGATAGAGAAAGGAGAGACAGAGAATGAGAACAAGAGGAGAAAACAGAATGAAAGAGGAGAGAGAAATAGAAGAGAAAGACAGAAAGGAGAGACAGAATGAGAGGGAGAGAAAAGAGAGGGAAAGAGGAGAAAGAGAGAAATAGGGGAGAAAGGAGAGGCAGGGAATGACAGAAAAGAGAAAGAAAGAAAGAAAGAAAGAGGAGAGAAAGAAAGGCAGACAGAGAAAGGACAGACAGAATGAGAGGGAGAAGAGAAAAGAGAAAGAAAGAGGAGAGAGAGAGAGATGAGAGAAAGGAGAGACAGGGAATGAGAGGGAGAAGAGAAAAGAAAGAAAGAGGACAGAAAAAGGCAGACAGAAAGGAGACAGAATGAGAGAGAAGAGAAAAGAGAAAGAAAGAAAAGAGAGAAATAGGAGAGAAAGGGAATGAGAGGGAAAAGAGAAAGAAAGAGGAGAGAAAGAAAGTCAGACAGAGAAAGGAGAGACAGAGAGGGAGAAGAGAAAAAAGAAGAGAAATAGAGGAAGGAGAGACAGAATGAGAGAGAGAAGAGAAAGAAACGAGAGAGAGAGAAAGAAGAGAGAGAGAATGAGAGGGAGAGGAGAAGAGTGAAGGACGATGGGGGGGGTTAGAAATAGAGAACGAAAGATGGAGACCGAGGCGGGAGAGAGAGAGAGGAAAGAGGGAGAGCGAAAGAGGAGGAGGGAAAGAGGAGGGAGACAGCTTCACGGATGAGAGGACGCCTTCATGAATATTTAATGTTGCATTTTAAACACAGACAAGAAGTCACAGAGCTGAGAAAAGATGACAGCAAACTCCTGGTGTACTCGGAGCGTTTCCTCACATCTCCACACCAACAGCAGCTTTCAGTTTGAAGAAATATTAGAAAAACTATGACTCAAAGGGTTAATATTAGGGATGCACGATATATCGGCATTAACACCGGTATCGGCCGATATTGCAAAAACTTTAAATATATCAGTATCGGCCCGATGTGTAAAAGTGGGCCGATATTACTGACCTATTATATTAACATTTTCTCACATTTCTCTCTCGTTTAAACACTCAAACTTTCGTAGATTTTCAACAAAATGTATTAATAGTGAAGCATGTGTGGGGGGGTGTGTGGGTGTGTGATAGCGCAGCATGACCGGCGTGAGACCGCGCGTCCCACGCGGGGCTGCGAGCACGAGATCCGTGCCCAAACCGAGGCACGCAGTCGTCCGAGCACATCAAACCTCGACATGAACGAACGCAAGAGCCGCACGCGGTGGTTTACTCCTGGTTTAGACCTGGTCTAGTCCTGGTTTAGTCCAGGTCTAGACCTGGTCCAGTCCTGGTTTAGTCCGCGTTTAGTCCTGGTCTAGTCCCGGTCTGATCCTGGTCTGGTCCTGGTTTAGTTCCAATTTGGTCCCGGTCCCCCCGCGTCCCCCATCTATAACATCAATCAGCAAAGGTCCCTCAGCCAATCAGGACGCAGAACACAATGTTACACTATAACAAAAAAAATGTTACTCTATAAAAAAAATTTGAAAAAAAAAAAAAAAAAGGAGTGAAAACACGTTTTGAAAATAAAAGAAGACATTCAAAAATTAATTATGCATGATTTTCAGTCTGTATAAAATGTTATCTGAGAATTAAAAATAAATATCGTATCGGCTGATATCAGCAACATTAATATCGGATATCGGTATCGGCTAAAATGTTCACATCGGTGCATCCCTAGTTAATATGAAAACTATTTTATGGCCTAAAAGTGCAAGTTTCTCCATTGGTTTTAAAATTTAGCAAAATGAAAATGAATAAAAAGTTTCTAAAGACAGACAATGCCTTTACAAACAAAAAGACAAAGGACAAGATTAGGGATTTTGCCAAAAGACACAACAGCAGAATGGAACTACCAACTTTTGAGCACGTTTGGTGAAGCGTAGTGCGCAGTGACACGACAACAGAATGTGCTGCTCGTCGTGGAACTGCGGCTAAGTTTATATGATGGCGATCTGAACAGAAGAAAAGCAAAAGTGGAGTCGCGTCTTCACTTTTTATTCCGTGTTTAGACGAGCGTTTTCGGGAGGAAATCTGCATGCATACGGTGACGCAAAAAGTGTGTGGAATTGGATTGGGTATGCATGCCAGGCAGCTAGGTGGCGCTGTGATACATTATCACTATGTCCGCTTGCATGCGTAGAATCTTCCTTCTTCTCATCTACGCCGCGAAAAGCAAAACAAAACATGGCTACCAGTAGCAAAAACAATTTGTGTGGTCAGACGAAGAAGTTCAACTATTGCTTCAGACCACGTTAGACGACAAAGCAAAGAAGGCGCAACAAGGACAAGGACAAGGTGCGTCTTGGGCAGTGTAGGCGAAAACGCTACGGCGGAGCGTATTCAAGTTTAACACTTTGGAGGGCAGTTTCAGTTTTGTTGTGTTTTTAAGCCCCCAAAACGCCGTCACTGTCTAAACGAAAGGCACTTCCGATAAAATATTTTGTCGTTTTTACCCGTAAGTGTTCTCGTGTAAACAAGCCCTGAACCATCAACTTTTGAAAGAACAGATGGGAACAGAATAGGGCTAGGTGTTATACCGCTTCATACTGAATACCGGTGTTTTAAAAAAAATATATATATATTGTATGGATTTTTCATATATCCCAATACCGGTGAGTGTGTGCGTACAAAACGTCGGGAACATGGAGCGACGGAACGTGGCGTCGCGGGACATTGTTTGAGAGGGGGACTGTTTTGCAGTGGCGTGAGAGCGGTGGAAGCTCAGTGTGTGTCGAGCGGTTAACAACACGGATGGAGAAAATGTTACAGAAACAGAGGAACTTATACCGAAAAGAGGAGCCGTGTCAGTTGTGTGGAAGTACTTCGGCTTTAAAAAATCTGACGCCGATCAAATCTATATTCTGTAAATGTTGTCGGGCTAAAGTTGTAGCCGCAGGAGGCGACACGAGCGATCTGCTTCACCACCTCCGTCGCAAACATGTCCTGGAATATGAAGAATGCACGAAACTAAGATTTGCATCCTCTTCCACGTCTGCAGAGAACGTTCAAGTCTGAGCCGCAACACAAAATGCCACTCAGACGTCACTCAAAGACGCGTTTGCTAAGGGGACTGCCTACGACAAGAAAAGCAAACAGTGGAACGATATTACCAACGCTGTTACTGTCCACTTCGCTAAGGACATGGAACCACTTAGTACATGAAAAAAATACCGTCAAATACCGTGACACTGATATAATTTTTTAAAAATACCGTGATATCAATTTTTGGTCATACCGTCCAGCTCTAGAACAGGACATCTTTACCAAGTTAGCCGGTATAGAATCTATAAATATTTGATCAAATGTCTTGCCCGTGGACACAAAGCTAGTATGCAGTGGAAGTAGTGGGATTCTAACCACCAACCTTCCAGTGAATTAGTAGAACTCTATATCCAAGTAACCTCTACTGAATTGTTAATTGAAGAAAAAAAAAAACATTTCTATTTAATCTGATAACTTACTTTACTTTTGTATATATAAGATTTAAAAGAAAGCCTCAAGAATGGTGTACATTTCTTCCTTTCTGTGTTCAACGCTTTTATGATTTAGTGATAAAAGTGCCGGCGTGTCGTGGCGTGTTTTTGCTGTGTAAGCCTTGACAGGAGCGGAAGTGTTTGGCTTCAGGGCACAAAAACAGAACGTGCTGCAGTCTGACACCTGGGAAACGTCTTACTCAACAGAAAGCGTTTGATTCACTGATGTACGAACAACAAAATAGTATTCAAGGGTCTGATATACAACCTCCTTAGGCTCAAAGAAACCAGGTCTGAACCAGGATTAAATCAGGTCTGAACCAGGATTAAATCAGGTCTGAACCAGGACTAAATCAGGTCTAAACCAGAACTAAATCAAGTCTGAACCAGGAATAAATCCGGTCTGAACCAGGAATAAATCAGGTCTGAACCAGGACTAAATCAGGTGTGAACCAGGACTGAATCAGGTCTAAACCAGAACTAAATCAAGTCTGAACCAGGAATAAATCAGGTCTGAACCAGGAATAAATCAGGTCTGAACCAGGACTAAATCAGGTGTGAACCAGGACTGAATCAGGTCTAAACCAGAACTAAATCAAGTCTGAACCAGGAATAAATCAGGTCTGAACCAGGACTAAATCAGGTGTGAACCAGGACTGAATCAGGTCTAAACCAGAACTAAATCAAGTCTGAACCAGGAATAAATCAGGTCTGAACCAGGACTAAATCAGGTCTGAACCAGGAATAAATCAGGTCTGAACCAGGACTAAATCAGGTGTGAACCAGGACTGAATCAGGTCTAAACCAGAACTAAATCAAGTCTGAACCAGGAATAAATCAGGTCTGAACCAGGACTAAATCAGGTCTGAACCAGGAATAAACCAGGACTAAATCAGGTCTAAACCAGGACTAATCCAGGTCTAAACCAGGAATAAATCAGGTATGAATCAGGTCTGAACCAGGACTAAACCAGGTCCAAACCAGGAATAAGCCAGGAATAAATCTAGTCTGAACCAGGATGAAATCAGGTCTGGACCAAGACTAAATCAGGTCTATGCCATGGCTAAAACAGGACTGAACCAGGACTAAACAAGGACTAAAGGAGGACTACACCAAGACTACACCAGGACTATAACAGGACTAAAACAATTACTAAACCAGGTCTAAATAACCTAAGCCACATCTAAACCAGGTCAAACCAGAACCAAAACAGGACTAAAGCAGGTCTAAACCTGGACTAAAGCTGGATGAAGAAAGACTGAACCAGGTCTAAAACCAGGACTAAAACAAAACTAACCCAGGTCTAATCCAGGATTTAATCAGGTGTAACGCATCTCTGATTTAAATACGAGCCATCACAGACTGAAAACCCTACACAAGAACTGCACCAAGCAGGTCTAAACCAGGACTAAACCAGGTCTAAGACAGGACTGAACCAGGACTACACAAAGACATAAACAGGACTAAACCAGAACTATCCCAAAACTAGCAGGACTAAACCAGGACTGAAACACAAAGCCAGGATTAAGGAAGACTAATCCAGGAGTAAACCAGGATTAAGAGGACAGTAACCTAGGAGTAACCAAGACTATCCCAAGACTAAACCAGGACTGAAACACAAAGCTAGGACTAACAAAGACTAATCCAGGAGTAAATCAGGATTAAACCAGGACTAAACCAGGACTAACCTCAGACTAAAACAAGACTAAAACAAGCAGGTCTAAAACAGGACTAAACCAGGTCTAAGACAAGACTGAACCAGGACTACACAAAGATATAAACAGGACTAAACCAGGACTGAAACACAAAGCTAGGACTAACAAAGACTAATCCAGGAGTAAATCAGGATTAAACCAGGACTAAACCAGGACTGAAACACAAAGATGACGAAGTCTAATCCAGGAGTAAACCAGGATTAAGAGGACAGTAACATAGGACTAACCAAGACTAAACCAACACTAAACCAGGATTGAACCAGGACGAAACCAGGATTAAAGCAGGACTTAAACCACTTCTGATAGATACTTGTATATTATTACATATGAGCCTGTCAGTGGTCGTAATGTTCTGGCTGATCACTGCATTATGGACACTGACCTTTGGTGCTGGCTCATAGATCCTGTGTTTGTACGTGACATTTTCGCTGGTGCAGGCTTTACTCTTCCAGCCCATCGTCCATCTCCCGATATCGAATCAGGCTAAATGGACTCATAAATTGCATTCACTTAGCCGCGCTCCCATGTTATGTTTAATATTTCGAAGCTTTAAAAGGTCAACAGCACCGAGCCGGGTTTTACAACAGGAGATATGTAAGATAATGGTTTATGATGCTTTGCTAAAATCAATAGACAGCCAAGTGGGTTTTTAACGTTCCAGATTGGCCACTGTATTTCAAACTACTTAATCCATAACTATTACAATGTTTATCTTACATGACTGGCTCTTTATTACAACAAATTGGTAATAAAAGACCGGTCGTGTAAGCTATATTATAAGACGAATTAAAGTTCTTTCCTGATCACAAACACACCTGGAGTTCTGTTTTGTTTCATTCACAAACCCTCCAGATTTAGGCCAAGTTCTTCTCTCAAACTGAAAACACCCTGTTCCACTTTGTCATGTGGTAACACAGGAAGTGCTCCACTGTGTTTTTAAGCTTCATACACCTTCAGTAGATTGGTTTGGATCATTTCAGACCTGGAATCGGTGGACTACGAAGGAGGTGTGGCAAAAACGCGGTTACGCATCTCTATGACCCAAACTGCAAACAGGGGGAGTTCATGCAAAGTCAACTATTTATACACCGAAACCTTTTATTTATATGATGATGTTGCTATGTATCTATCCATCCGTCAGTCTGCCCCAGGGCAGCTGTGGCTACAGAAAGTAGCTTACCACCACCAAGTCTGGAGTGAATGAAGAATGAACTGTGAAGCGCTTTGGGTGTCATGAAAGGTGCTATATAAATGCTATCAATTATTATTGAATTATTATTATTATCCATCTCTTTAACTTGACATTAACTTTACTTTAAGTTCTTAAAGGAAAAGTAACGTTTTTCACCATCTGAGCCTTATTTCGGTAATAAAACAAGTTGTTTTACATGTAATATGCCCTGTGCGGGCTCCAAATAACACAAACTTTAGCACTTTTCAAATCATAGAAGCTCGACGTCTTACTCTATGATTTCGTTTGAATCAAAAGTGGCCTGTAATCCGAGATTTATCCATAATTTACAGCTTTGCGTTCCATGTTTGGGTCCCGGGAGCTGAGAGCACAGTCCGCACATGCGCACTGGCCTCCTCATCTACTCGAAACTATGGCTAAATCTCGGATTACAGGCCACTTTTGACCAAACGAAATCATAGACTAAAGACATCGAGCTTCTATGATTTGAAAAGTGCTAAAGTTTGTGTTATTTGGAGCCCGCACGGGGCATATTACATGCTCGGGGAATGCCCCGAGCTATGGCTATAAGTCGCGCTAGGCTAACGGCGTTAGCCTAACGCTAATCTAAAACATCTCCAGAAATGCTCCATATGACACCAAAGTGCTATGGGTGAGTAAAACAACTTGTTTTATTACCGAAATAAGGCTCAAATGGTAAAAAAACGTTACTTTTCCTTTAAATTTACCTTTACCTGGCTTTAACTTTACCGCTACACAAACTCTATTTAAACTCTACTTAAACTCCATTTATACTCTATTTAAACTCTATTTAAACTCTATTTAAACTCTATATAAACTCTATATAAACTCTATACAAACTCTATTTAACTCTAACTCTACTTAAACTCTACTTAAACTATTTTTTCTCTACTTTTTTCTCAATTTTAACTTTACCTTAACTTTAGCGTTACCTCCAACTTTACCTTAAAGGGATATGCCACCCCCAGGTCAAATTTGGGCATCTCCCCACAGTCCAGAGACTAAAATAAGTGGTGGAAAGCGTTTTCCTGCTCACCCAGCCATTGTCCGAGTCTGTCGCCACTGACCGCCGCGGTATCTGGTGCTCCTCCGCCTTAGACTGGAGTCTAACGTAGCCAGAGAAAGATTTCGGCCAAAAGGAATTAATTTGCTCGATGCGTTTCCCAATTACTTTGTGTGTAGTGCGCATTCATATCGAGTGCAAATAAATGTGCAAATCAACACGGAGAGCTTGACTTGGTCATTTTGGGTGGGAACTATTTTCCAGTGCGTAAGAATACAGCCGTATCACGCAGCACGCTACCAGGGGAATCCCAGTTACGCACCGGGAAGGGAGTTCCCCTGTTGCACAACGTGGTCCGTGATACGACTGTATTCTTACGCACTGGAAAATAGTTCCCACCCAAAATGACCAAGGCAAGCTCTCCGTGTTGATTTGCACATTTATTTGCACTCGATATGAATGTGCACTACACACAAAGTAATTGGGAAACGCATCGAGCAAATTAATTCCTTTTGGCCGAAATCTTTCTCTGGCTACGTTAGACTCCAGTCTAAGGCGGAGGAGCACCAGATACCGCGGCGGTCAGTGGCGACAGACTCGGACAATGGCTGGGTGAGCAGGAAAACGCTTTCCACCACTTATTTTAGTCTCTGGACTGTGGGGAGATGCCCAAATTTGACCTGGGGGTGGCATATCCCTTTAAATTCAACTTAAACTTAACTTTAACTCTATACTTTTCTCTACTTTATCTTTACCTTTAACTTTACTTTTTACTTTTAACTTTTGACTTTACTTCCAAATGTTGCAGTTGATTCATATAAAATACAAATAAAAGTGTCGGACTTATCAAAATTTAGCTCAGCCCAAGATGAAATTTTGATAAATTAGTAAATTAGTTCTATTTTAAATTTCTTAATCAAACCAATGTTTAAACTGCTGGTAAATAAACAAAGTGACAAAATCTAAACCAGAGACTCATTTTGCTGGAGAAATCATTAGGAAAATCAAAAAAGGCTTTTGTCTTGATGGAATTCCTATACAAATGCTGCACTTCTGTAGTATTAGGGCTAAAGCTGCTGTTTGTGCCATTAAATCTCGATAATGCGACTTCATTAAAGATACAAATTATAGTTTTGATGCGATTAGAAAAGTTGTAAAAGGTTTAAAAAGGTCCTAAAGTTAATAGACCTGTAGACAATAAAATAACGTAAATTCAAAAGTACTTCAACGCCAAAATGGCTCGTAAAAGTTATTGGAAAAATACTTTGCCGCTGATGTCGTCAAGATTTCCGGCGGGTCTGAAGCTAACTAGAGGAACTGCACTGTCTGAAACTTTAATCTGTGATTTATTTGAACACAATCGGACCATAAAAACTGAATTCGTTGGAGCTACAGGCGAAACGATTTGTGCCGTTAAACGTCTCAAACACATAAAATTACAGTCGCAAGCCTCAAAGACAGGGCAGTGCTTGCAGTTAGCGTCCCAAAACCAGGGAATGTTGACGGCATCAGCTGCAAAATATCAATAAAAGGATTTTTGTTTTGTTTTTTTTAATCAACCAACACATCCATAGTTAAACAAGTTATAGATGTATATGATTATTGCCATACTGTGGAACATTTCAGACAAAGTGATAACATCTCCATGGAGACAAGCAGGTGGAGTGCCAGACGTCCTACTAGAAAAGTTACATAGTGAAGCTTTAAATGTAACTTAAGACAGAAAGACCAAATTATATAGAGTAGATTAAAAGGGCCTAGTTACATGAGAACGCTTACGGGTAAAAGCAACAAAATATTTTATCGGAAGTGCCTTTCATTTAGACGGTGACGGCGTTTTGGGGGCTTAAAACCGCAAAAAACGGAAACCGCCTTCCAAAGTGGAAAACTTGAATACGCTCCGCCGTAGCGTTTTCGTCTACACTGCCTGAGACGCAAAACGCTGGTCAAATCTGCTGATGTCGCGTACGCGTTTACGTCACATCGGTCCATATATCAGTGTACTTTGTTTGGCAGGACCTTGTTGCGCCTTCGTTGCTTTGTAGTCTAACGTGGTCTGAAACAATAGTTGAACTTCTTCGTCTGACCACACAAATGTTTTTTTTTGCTACCGGTAGCCATGTTTTGTTTTGTTTTTCGCGGCACAGATGAGAAGAAGGAAGATTCTACTCATGCACGTGGACATAGTGATAATGTATCACAGCGCCACCTAGCCGCCTGGCATGCATACCCAATCGAATTCCACACACTTTTGCGTCACAGCATGCACGCAGATTTCCTCCCGAAAATGCTCGTCTAAACGCGGAATAAAAAGTGAAGACGCAACGCCACTTTTGCGTCTTCTGTTCAGATCGTCATCATATAAACATAGCCTAAACTAAATATGACACAAATGTACTTAAATCATAAAAGTTGGTAGCAAAAATGTGCAAAGGAAATCTACATTCCCTTTTTCAGCCTCACCACTAAAACGCCGACAGATACGAGCCTGAATCTCACATTGTGTTTTATGAGGAATTTGTCAGAAAATCCCTGTCCACACCTTCCATCTCTCGACTTTGATCCTAGAAAATTCCCAAAACAAACGTGAATGGGACGCTTTGTGTACGTCTTCCCTCCTGGAGCCGTGCCCGTCCTTCAGAGGAGCATCATCAAAGAATCAGACTTTCAATGAAAACCTCTCACAAACATCCGGGAGTACAGGCTGCTAACACGGCGACAACGGCGAACAAATTGAGCAAAACAAGCCTTCCCGTCCATTTAAAAAGCCCCTGTACACTTTTTTGTAGTAAAATATAAAAATAATAAGTATATTAACTGTGAGCTCGTGCTCTTAATTTCAGGATACTTAGACTGCATCCCATTACTCTGTCTTACCCCTTCCCCTTTATCTACGTCTTTGTGTTGCCCCTCGATACCGAGCTGAGAGGGCTCGGGGTACGAATGTTCCCCTAAGAAATGGGACACCACTCGATTACCGTTTGCGTCATCACCCCTTGCCTCTACCTGAGCTGCTACGTCTACAGAGGTGACGACAATCGACGCAAACAAACGTAAACAAATGTCAAGGATTATCGGGTACCTCAGCTCGACGAAAAAACTAGCTTGTTTATACATGAAAGTTCTATGAAAACGATAACGTCGGCTAAACAGACATCACTACAATTAAAACCGCAACAACAGTTCACTAAAAGTAACGTAGAACATAAGCGTCATAATTGTAAACCATGAGACTCCTTGGCTGGTCGATGTGACGCTGCCATCCTGATCCCAAAACCTGCCAGAGCTTGTAGGCGTACCCCTTCGTTTCAAGTCTGGTCGAGAGCTTACTTCGTTTCAAGGGGTATGTAGCCTGAGGTCGTGGCCCGAGCCCTTAATCAAAATTAGAATCGGGACACCCCTTGCCCTCACATGAACGCGCAAAACCAAGGGGTAGGGGTAAGACAGAGAAATGGGACGCAGCCTAAAAATGTACTGACGACTTTTATTCAAAGTTCAAAAGTTCAAAGTCAGCTTTATTGTCAAAAAACATATGTACAGGTTAAACACAGGCAGCTCCCCCTAGGCCCACAGTGAACATAAAACATCTGATAATCAAGACAATAAACACCAAGACTAAAACAGAACATATACCCGTAGCAAAAGTACAGTAAAAAAAGAGTTGTTTATAGAGTTGTTTCTGCTAATGTTGAGCAGAAACTCCCGGCTGTGGGCTGCGTCTTTGAGGAGGCTCACATGACAAAGACGTCGACGAACAAAAACAACGTTGTTTACGCGACAAAACGCACAAAAACACTAAATGCTGGGACTGAGAGCAGCCGCTGAGTGTGTCTGCGCCGCCATCTTAAAGGATTTTATTGCTATTATAGTATATTTATTATAGTATTAACAATATTTCATCATTGTAACACTTTTTTTTTGTTATCTTACCTGCAGATTATGAGCCAAAAAGTGATTTCTGATCACAGTAAGGATGCATGTTTATCACTAAAATAAACACATCCAAAAGGGAGAACATGCTTTTATTTTAGTTTTGTTTAAAAAGTTACATACTGTGGCATTAAACAACTTAATACAAGTCAATCCAACAAGCCTTCCCGTCCATTTAAAAAGCCCCTGTACACTTTTTTGTAGTAAAATGTGTTCTTCCCCATTAAGTATATTAACTGCGAGCTTGTGCATCATAAACACTTAATTTTAGGATAGTAAAAATGTACTGATGACTTTTATTGCGATTCTAGTAGATTTATTATAGTGTAATTATAGTATTAACAATATTTCCTCATTATACATCTTTTTTCTATTTTTTTTACCTGCAGAATATGAGACAAAATGTGATTTCTGCTCACAGTAAGGTGCATGTTTATCACTAAAATAAATACATCCAAAAGGGAAAACATGCTTTTATTTTAGTCTTGGCTAAAAAGTTACATACTGTGGCATTATGTGGCTTAATATAAATCAGTCCACCAAACTTGACTGATAAAGTGCTTTTCACCCATGTACCCAAAGCGCTTTACACTGACAATTAAAACCATTCCCTCAGATCCCAGATTAATAATGTGAAGAGCTCCAGTGTTGTACCATATCAATTTAGCTGCTAAAAGTTACAAGTTTGGAGGACGTCTAATGATTTAAACAGATAATAAATTTGTCTACAAAATGTGTACAGACACTTATATATTGTACAATTTGTATTTTTGCTGGTGTTTTCTCCCATGACAGCAACGACCTTTGAAAACTTTGAAAAAACTTGACAAAAAGCCTCTACAGTATCACTATTGTAATATCTTAAAGGGATAGTGCTGGGGTTTTTTTTAATTTTATTTTTTTATGTGAACCTGTATGGTTTCCCCTTTAACGGTGTCATTTCATTTCATTTATTGGTTTATTAGGACAGTGTACAATTATATTAAGCACAGTGGCAGAGATGTTTGTACCAGATTGTAGCTCATAGCTAATTTCCAACACAACTATACAATACAAATATACAATGAAAATACAATATACAAATATACAATAAAATAAATATTTACAAGTTAAATGTGCAATGTATAATGTAATGTAATGTAATGTGGATGGAAATTAGCACTGAAGTGAAGTGAAGTGAAGTGAACTTTGCTAAATCCGGCATATTTACGTCGGTTTGTGTGATCTTATACAAATTGTGCGTTCATTAATATGCATTGTCCCTTCCAAATAAACGAATAAATAAATAAATGTAATGCTGTAGCACTATTGGTTTGGTAAAGTTAAGATTAGCTGTACTGCTTGTTCACTTGTAAGCGGATGTTTACGGTGGATGTTTACGGCGGATTCAACTGGGACTAAACCAGGACTAAACCAGAACTAAACCAGGACTAAACCAGAACTAAACCAGGACTAAACCAGGACTAAACAAGGACTAAACCAGGACTAAACCAGAACTAAACCAGGACTAAACTAAGACTAAACCAGGTCTAAACCAGGACTAAACCAGAACTAAACCAGGACTAGACCAGGACTAAACCAGGACCTAGCCAGGACTAAACCAGAACTAAACCAGGACTAAACCAGAACTAAACCAGGACTAAACCAGGACTAAACCAGGACTAAACCAGGACTAAACCAAGACTAAACCAGAACTAAACCAGGACTAAACCAGAACTAAACCAGGACTAGACCAGGACTAAACCAGGACCTAGCCAGGACTAAAACAGAACTAAACCAAGACTAAACCAGGTCTAAACCGGGTCTAAACCAGGATTCAACTGGGACTAAACAAGGACTAAACCAGAACTAAACCAGGACTAAACCAAGACTAAACCAGATCTAAACCGGGTCTAAACCAGGACTAAACCGGGACTAAACCAAAACTAAACCAGGTCTAAACCAAGACTAAGCCAGGACTAAAACAGGTCTAAAACAGGTCTAAACCAGGACTAAACCAGGACTAAACCAAGACTAAACCAAGACTGTGTGTGATAACATATTATCCTGTGCATTATTGAATGATAATATGGACTTTTAGTTATAAAAGCATTTCCATATTAACAAAGTACCTTCTAATTCTGCCCTGCCCTTCCAGTGATACGAATCGAGAGACAATAGCCCCAATGCGAATTACGCTGCTGATTTTTTGCGCGGACAACTGTGTGACGCACATATATCACTTTTTGGACAAATGTTTTGAGAAGAAAAACAAGCTTTATTAACTGTCCTGGCTAACTTACTGGAACTACGTTTACGAGCTACGGAACCGGAGGAGAACCGGGACCAGATCACGCTGTCATGGGTAAGTCTGTGTTAATCTCATGACACCGGGGAAGCCAAACAGATTCACATCAAAGTAAGTATAATAGTGGATCTTGAAAGTTATCATGTATTTATGGATGCTTGCTTTGTTTTTAAAGTTTTAAATGGACTCGCTCCTCCACCATTAATGGATTTTATAAGTAAAAAAAAAAAACTACTAACCGAGTTAACACGAGAGCATTGACCAGAGGAGACTGGAACATACAGAGACGCAGGACCAAATTTGGCCAAATGGTGACGTCTATCAGAGGATCACAGTCATGGAACACATTACTGCTCGTGTCAGGAACTGTGGGTCCTTCTCAACCTTCAAGAACACTCTGAAACATTGGTTGAAAAATAATCAAACATGCTCTCACAGGTAGATTTTCTTCTTCTCAGGGGCTCTTAAACTCAGAGAATGGTCTGTTGTGGTGAACTTGCTGTCATGTCTATGCACACTTCTGTCTCTCCTGTGTGTTCCTCTAAACCAGGGGTCAGCAACCTGCGGCTCCGGAGCCACATGCGGCTCTTTGCTCGCTCTGATGCGGCTCAGTACAGCGGTCCCTCGTTTATCATGGGGGTTACGTTCTAAAAATAACCAACAATAAGCAAAATCCGCGAAGTCGTCAGCTTTATATTTTACAATTATTCCCCATGTTTTAAGGCTGTAAACGCCTCAGCACACACATTCTACACTTTTCTCAGACTGGAATTACCGTTTTCTCACATTTCTCTCTTGTTTAAACACTCAAACTTTTGTAGATTTTCAACAAAAAAGCACAGTATTAGAGAACGAAACCAAAGGGTATTTCGTGTGTATTTCACAGTTCTTATGACCGCTTCGCTGTGGCGGGTTTTGTCGGGGAGAAAACTTGCAAATATACAGCACTTCAGAGTCACACTGGGATCGAATATTTATATAAATCTGGCAAACTAAACGCATTCTGTACAGGAGACACAGAGGAGAATGACTGACGAATCGGCAAAGGTCTACAGTCTCTTAGCCAATCAGGACGCAGAAATGCGCGTTGATACACTATAAAAAAATATTGGAATTAAAAAATCCGCAAACAGCGAGGCCACGGAAAGTGGACCACGATATAGCGAGGGACCACTGTATTTAATTAAAATCTATTTTATTTTAGTTTATTCATTTTCAAAATGTAATTCTATGGCACAAAGGCAAAAAAGCCGTTACTGTGTGAAACGGGTCCAAATGGCTCTTTGAGTGGTAAAGGTTGCCGACCCCTGCGCTAAATGTTCTGACCTGCTTTAGGACAACAGAGGTAAAGTAGCTATTGTGCTAATTCCGTCCTATTTACACTGATGCCGGTTGTCGTCACGTTGATTAATATGCACTGTCCTAATTCAAATAAATAAATCAAATAATTTGGCTTGTTGCTGTGACCTGCTTTTGGATGACTGCAACACAGATACTCTAAAGGCCATACTGTGGAACATTCTACACGAAGCGACAGCATGTCTATGGACAGAGCAGGTGACAGAGCCTTCACCGGAAAGGTCGCACCTTTAACCTCCTAACCAGTGTTTAACCCACAGGCGGCAGCTCTTTCCAGCAGGAGCAGACTGAGTGAATAGACTGGAGCAGATTGAGAGGAGGACAGCGTAAATATAATTATAGAACATCACATGTCGGTGCAGCAGACACACAGACTCTGAGCACAGGGACAAATGCCTGGAGAGATGTGCTCTTTTAGATCAGCTGATGGGAACAGGACCGAGAGAAAAGGCACTGACGAATCCTATAGTATTTAAATATAATGAAATCTTTGGTTTAGACGGAATTAACAATATGACATAAGAAAATTAGAACGACAGTTTAAAAGGGCTCGTAATACGACAATTTCTGAGCTATGTTAATGTAGTTTCCTCATCACAAATACACCTCGAGTTGTGTTTTGTTTGATTCAAATGTTTCACACACAAACTGCAGATTTAGGCTGAGTTCTTCTCTCAAACTGAAAACACTCTGTTCCACCTTGTGATGTCATGTGGTAATACAGGAAGTGCTTCACTGTGTTTTTAAAACTACACACACCTTCACTAGAATCATTTACATCAGGGGTGTTAAACTCATTTTGGTCCGGGGGCCATTTCCAACCTACTTTGATCCCAAAGGGGCCGGATCAGAAAACTCATGGCAAATATACCCCAAAAACAGCAATAAGTCCAAATATTTGTGCAGAGAAACGCAAATCTATTACAGAAGTCTTTTTTATTTGATGAACTTTTTCTTTTACAAAATATTAAAATATTATGAACAACCTGAAACTTTAAAGATCCCATGACATGGTACTTCTTGATGCTTTTATATGGCGCCTTAATGGTTCCCTAATACTGTAAATAAATCCTTCTCCAAAAATCAAGCCTCAGTGCATGAGAAAGCCTCATGAAGACAGTCAGAGTCATAAATATGTCTCTGAAAAACTTTATTCTGGGCGTTGTTATTTGAATGCAAATGAGGAGGACAGAGACAGGCCAGTGCAGCGGGTGGGGGTGTGGCCAAATACGCAGCTGTTTCCTGGATTAGCGGTGCGCTGTCACCCACTTCCGTGTTTTAAGCGCAGAGGAAGATATGAGACGCTTTCCATTAAAAAAACACATTTCCACAGAAAGTAAAATTAAACCACTGCTGTTTCAGAGGTTTGGCTCGGATAAAGGACATCCGAGCCTGGAAACACTCTCACGTGTCTCCAGGCAAATAAAAAAAAACACATCTCTCATTTCGTAGCTCGTTTGCGGTCCAAATTCTCTGGGCGTAATTTCCAGAGACGGGGTAGACATCCAGACGGGGGGTGGAAACCTTTCCGCGAGTGTGACGTCAGAAAGTTCCCTTGTTCAGAATCGCCCGTTTGGGCTGTCTTTTTTTCAAACGCAGAAAAGGATCGCAAATGCTCAGTTTACACATTTCGCAACTTTTAGCCATGGGGGGGAGGGGGGGGGGGGGGGGGGGCTAAACAGGGTAGGGGAGCTCACATTAACGTTCAAAAACCTCAGAAAGTGAAAATTTCATGCCATGGGACCTTTAAGAAAAATGCAATTTCAACACAAGCATACAGGTTTTCCATTCACCTCCATGAACAAATAGGAATTAGTCAATTTTTCTTGGAAAATCCTGGACTCTGCGTCCACTTTTCTCATTTTTGACATTTTGCTGATGAGGGTGTCACGGTCAACAGTCAAAACGATGGTCCTTTAAGAGCGTTTGGAAAGAGGCGAGTCTTCATTTGTGCTGCTCTGGTGGGAGGGGCCACGTACAGAGGCACTCGAGAGGCTGCTATGCTAAACTGCGCCGAAAATTACCAATATTTTAAGAGAAAATTAAAATATAATTAAAATATTTTAAAAGAAATCAGCCGAGGGCCAGATTAAAGGTCTCGGAGGGCCGGATCTGGCCCCTGGGCCCCATGTTTGACACCCCTTGTTAAGATTATTCCAACCCTGGAATCTCCATACTGCTTCATGACATCACAAGGTGGAACAGAGCGTTTTGAGCTTTAGGGTGTTTTCACACTTGGTCCCTTTCAGCGTTTAAAGTGAACTCAGATCGCTAACTGAGCATTATAGGTTTATATGTGAACACTCTAAGCGCACTCAGACCCCTTTAAAACGAACCGAACTGAGACCATCTCGGGAGGTGGTCTCAGTACGGTTTGCTAAAAGGTCCGCGGTACGGTTCGCCTAACCTGCGCAGTGTGTACACATAACGCTCCGGGTTCACTTTGCCTTCTGTGCAGTTTTATTACCTTCTAAGCTTCCTGTAGACAGCGATACGGGGAGGTAGTGACGAAAAATAACAATACAGGACTCTTTCAAGGCCCTGTAATTGGAATGAGTACACTTTAAATCCTTTAACGAGGGTCCATTGGAGGGCAAGTCTGGTGCCAGCAGCCACGGTAATTCCAGCTCCAATAGCATATATTAAAGTTGCTGCAGTTAAAATGCTCGTAGTTGGATCTCGGGTCCGAGCTGACGGTCCGCCGCGAGGCTGGCCCCCGTCTGTCCCAGCCCCTGGCTCTTGGCGCCCCCTCGATGCTCTTGGCTGAGTGTCCCGCGGGGTCCGAAGCGTTTACTTTGAAAAAATTAGAGCGTTCAAGGCAGGCACGGTTGCCTGAATACTGCAGCTAGGAATAATGGAATAGGACCCCGGTTCTATTTTGTGGGTTTTCTCTGAACTGGGGCCATGATTAAGAGGGATGGCCGTCACAGAGAATGCCAAGGAGTGAAGGTCTCAGAGCTCTAGAGAAGCTACAGTGTGAACAGAAAGAGGACTGAGGCTCCATCAGAGCTTAAGTGGACCAGAAAGAGAACTCGGTCCTCTTTCACAATGTGAACACAAACAGAACTGAGTTTGTGTTCTCTTGGTCCCCTTGTTGGACCACATTTAGGGGACTGAGTTCAGTTCGCTTAAAGGGGACTATATGTGAAAACACCCTTAGAGATGCAGACAGCAACAAAGGATTACTCAAAATGTGTGAATGAAACAAAACACAACTCCAGGTCTGTTTTTGGTGAGGTAACAACAAGGTGGGAAATGTTGAATATCAATAATATTTTGAAAGTCATTTTGAACATATGCAAATTTTATATTATTTGAATAATAATATAAATCTCAAATACATTTCTAATCAGTCTTGAAAAACATGTATTCTTCAAGGTTGCCATGTTAAAACCAGGTCTAAACTCAGTCTAAACCAGGACTAAACCAGGACTAAACCAGGACTGAGACCAGGACTGAGACCAGGACTCAACCACAGGACTGAACCAGGGCTGAACCAGGACTGAGACCAGGACTGAGACCAGGACTGAGACCAGGACTAAACCACAGAACTGAGACCAGGACTGAGACCAGGATTAAACCACAGAACTGAGACAAGGACTGAAACAGGACTGAACCAGGACCGAACCAGGACTCAACCACAGGACCAAACCAGGGCTGAACCAGGACTGAGGCCAGGACTGAGACCAGGACTCAACCACAGGACTGAACCAGGACGGAGACCAGAACTGAGACCAGGACTGAGACCAGGACTAAACCACAGGACTGAGACCAGGACTGAACCAGGACTGAGACCAGGACTGAGACCAGGACTGAGACCAGGACTAAACCACAGGACTGAGACCAGGACTGAGACCAGGACTGAACCAGGACTCAACCACAGGACTCAACAACAGGACTGAAACCAGGACTGAACCAGGACTGAGACCAGAACTCAGACCAGGACTGAACCAGGACTCAACCACAGGACTCAACAACAGGACTGAGACCAGGACTGAGACCAGGACTGAACCAGGACTGAACCAGGACTAAACCAGGTCTAAGAAGAACTAAACCCGGAGTGGACCAGGACTCAGACAGAAAAACCTTTTGCCATGATAAAATGTGAACTCTGAACAGAATCCCACAATTAAAACTTTGCAAATATAATCAAAATCGCATGCAATGTTTATCAGAAAAATTGGAATTATTATTTACATTTTCCCCAAATCACTCAGGCCTAATGATAATTCATATCCTCACTACAAGGAAAGAGATAAGTTTGGCACCTCTATTTTACCCCACATGTTCAAGCAGCAGGTCTGTCAGAAGCCACACACTCGGCTCTAATGTAACACACACGACACAGTGCTCTGTATATCCAAGGTGACACCCGTGACGCTGCTCCCTTGGGTGCTCTCTCCTCTCTCTATCTCCTCTCCTCGTCTCCTCGTCTGTATGCAGGGCACATCTCCGACAGCTCAGACCACACCAAGATGGCTTCCCTACACGAGCGAGTCAGTCAGGAGCAGACACAGGCGCTTATCTGCAGGACATGATTTTTGCACACGTGGAAATACAAAAATACTGAAGAGGAGATGAAAAAGATGAGTTAATCTGAGGTGAGATCCAAAGTGATAATTTATAAAAACACATTATATTAGGTTTCAAAAAGTCACTTGTCTTACGTCCTCAATTTTATTTTTTTAATCCATGCCAGTTACATCTCAAAAATCTCTAAGGTGCCACCTGTATTCCTCATGGGAAATGTTCCTGATTTGCCCAAAATGTTCCACAGTATTGCATTACCTGTTTATTTTAGTTTTTATTTTTTAATTACAGTGTCCTGGGATCCAGAATACACACTTCTACCTCATAACACACTATCTCACTGACACATGACACTGCTGCTTAAATGACACTTAAATGACACTCACTGCGTGCACATGGTAGGATCGGATTGGATTTCTCCAAATCCGATCCCGTTACTCGGCAGGTGGTCTGTCCTTAGATCCCAGTGCACATGAAGCTCGTGTAATCGGATAATGCTCAGCGACCTGGCCGACTCCGCTACGCTATGTGGCGCTGTAGTCCAACTACTTCCGGGTGATGGTTACTCAATAAAAACACAACAAACTATGTGGCGGTATACAAAGATGGAGCTCGAGGAGTTTGACGGAGCAGCATTGGTGTACGTGTTGTGCATTCTTTCTTCGCAGCCATGATTTTGTCTGACTGTCTTTTCCAGCAACAATCGCTACTTATGACGGCGTCGGCGCCTCCTGACACTTCCGAGTGAAATCTCTGGTGAAAATTCCCGTGCATGCGCAGTACGCCAATCCGATCCGATATCGTGCACAAGGCGGCACCAAGCGGATTACTATCGGCCTAAGACAGGGGTTGACACTGCTGCTTAAATGACACTTGCACTGCTGCTTAAATGACAAATTGCTGCTTAAATGGCACTTACACTGCTGCTTACAATGCTGCTTAAATGACACTTAAATGACACTTGCACTGCTGCTTAAATGACACTTAAACTGCTGCTTAAATGACACTTACACTGCTGCTTACAATGCTGCTTAAATGACACTTAAATGACACTGACACTGCTGCTTAAATTACACCATTTGAGCTTTATTACTTTACACAGTGTGTTTTACCTGTTTGTATCATATACAAGTTTACTGTACTTTTGCTACAGGTATATGTGATGTTTTAGTCATGGTGTTTATTGTCTTGTTTATCAGATGTTTTATGTTCACTGTGGGCCTAGGGGGCGCTGCAATTTCAAATCTTGTGTGTGCAACCTGTACATATGTTTTTTGACAATAGAGCTGAACTTTTAACTTTTGAACTTTGAAGATGTGAGCCTGGTCAACAGTTTTCAGATGGATGTGATTGACAGGTGGATTAGCCAATCAGAGACACGCATGGTCATAAGGGGCTGAAAAACATTGCAGATTTAAGCAGAACAAGAGGAGAAATGTGATTTTATTTTATTCTTTTCTAATTATATGTAACCAATGAGCTCCTTAGTTCCAAATGCGTCACTGAAATAAACAAATCTCATTGGACGATTGGTTCTGGCTTGAGACGCAATGATGGAGGGAGTGGGGTCCAGACTGATATCCATCTGTCTAAAAAATACAGAGAGATATCATTCTAGATTTACAAGGCAACAATTACAGGCAAATACAGTCCCCTCCAAAAGTATTGGAACAGAAAGGCAAATTCCTTTATTTTTGTTAAGACATTTGGGCTGAAGATCAAAACATGAGTATGAGACTCTCGTCAGAATGTGAGGTCAGAATGTCAACTTTAAATTCCTGGCATTTACATTTAGATGTGTTAAACAACTTAGGAATTATCACCATTTGTACCCATCGACATAACCAAACTGTTGCACTCTTCATTTGTGATGCTGTTCGAGGCTTTTACCGCAGCTTCCTTCAGTTCTTGTTTGTTTCGGGGGGTTTCTCTCTTCAGTCTCGTCTTCAGGAAGTGAAATGTTCTATCAGGTTCAGGTCAGGTCACGGACTTGGCCACTCTAAAACCTTCCACTTTTTCCCCCTAATAAAGTCCTTTGTTTTGTTGGCCGTGTGCCGAGGGTCATTGTCCTGCAGCATGATCAAATTCCTCCCACTTAGTTTCAATGCATTTCTCCGTCCATTGGCAGACAACATATTTCTGTACACTTCTTAATTCATTCTGCTGCTACCATCATCAGTTACATCATCAATAAAAATCAATGAGTTCCAGAAGCGGCCATGCACGCCCAAGCCACGACATGACCTCAACCATGCTTCACTCATGAGCTTGTACGCTTCAGATCATGAGCAATTCCTTTCTTCCTCCACACTTTGGCCGTTCCATCACTTTGGTAGAGATTAATCTTGGTCTCATCAGTCCATAGGATTCATCTCTGTACTTCTTTGCAAATTCCAGTCTGGCCTTCCGATTCTTGCTGCTGATGAGTGGTTTGCATCTTGTGGTATGGCCTCTATACTTCTGCTCTCGGCGTCTTCTTCGAACAGTGCATTCGGATACCTCCACCCCTGCACTGCGGAGGTCGTTGGTGATTTGACTTATTGTCGTTTTGGGGTTTTTCTTCACAGCTCGCACCACATTTCTGTCATCAATTACTGTTGTTTTCCTTGGCCGACCTATTCGACGTCTGTTCCTCAGAACACCAGTAGTTTCTTTCTTTTGCAGGACATTCCAAATTGTTGTTCTTGGTATGTCCAGTGTTTGTCCAGGGGCTCTGATTGATTTTCCTTCTTTTCTCAGGTTCAAAATGGCTTGCTTTTCTCCCATAGACAGCTTTCTGGTCTTCTTTTTAACAAGAAATGCAGCCAAGAAGTAGACTAGTCATGCAGAGCTATTTAAAGCTTGAAGAACCAACCTTAAAGGAAACACCTGGTCAAGGAGAAACACCGGTCAGTCACAGGTTCCAATAGTTTTGTTCACTTGAAAAATGGGTGGGTTTAAACAAAGGTTGGTATGTTGAGTTGTTTAACACATCTCGATGTAAATACCAGGGAATAAAACCTGACATTCTGATCTCTTGTCTCATCTTTAGATCTTGAACCCAAATGTCTTCAGTGAACAAAAATAAGAGAATTTGGTTGAGCGGTCAGATCCACTGACCCACAGGTTGGCGGTACGATTCCAGTTCCCACAGATGAATGCTGCCGTTGTGTCCTTGGGCAAGACACTTAACCCACCTCGCCGAAAGGTGGAAAAGCGCTGTATAAAAATGTGACAATTTACCCTGATTGGACCACACAAATGGTGGACCACAGTTCATAGCTTTCAAATTTACAGCAAAAGATGACTTTTGGAAAAACTTTATGAAAAAATCCCCAAAATTACCGTGTGGTTTGATAATTATTGGACAAAATTTGGAATAGATTTTGATTCTGCTGATAGAAGAGCTGAAACGGAGAAATTCCAAGAACAGCAGGTAGAAAATATGCCCTAAACAAACAGAAAATATGCCCTAAAAAGACAGAAAATATGCCCTAAACAGACAGAAAATATGCCCTAAACCAGGGGTGTCAAACTCATTTTGGTCCGGGGGCCGTACCCAACCTACACTGATCCCAAAGGGGCCGGATCAGAAAACTCATGGCAAAGATACCCCAAAAATATCAATAAGTCCAAATATTTGTGCAGAGAAACGCAAATCTTTTTTATTTGATGAACTCTTTCTTTTACAAAATATTATAATATTATGAACAACCTGAAACTTTAAGAAAAATGCAGTTTCAACAGAAGCATACAGGTTTCCCATTCACCTCCGTGAACAAATAGGAATTAGTCAGTTTTTCTTGGAAAATCCTGCACTCGGCGTCCACTTTTCTCATTTTTGACATTTTGCTGATGAGGGCGTCACGGTCAACAGTCAAAACGATGGTCCTTTAAGAGCGTTTGGAAAGAGGCGAGTCTTCATTTGTGCTGCTCTGGTGGGAGGGGCCACGCACAGAGGCGCTGGAGACGCTGCTATGCTAAACTGCTCAGAAAATTACCAATATTTTAATAGAAAATTTAAATATAATTAAAATATTTCAATAGAAAATCAGACGAGGGCCAGATTAAAGGTCTTGGAGGGCCGGATCTGGCCCCTGGGCCGCATGTTTGCCACCCCTGCCCTAAACAGACAGAAAAATTTCCTAAACAGATAGAAAATATGCCCTAAACAATAAAGCTCCATTCACCTATCAGATCAATATCTATTAAAAATCAAACCTAACCATAGTTTCCTTTACTTTAGATCCAAACAGGCATTAAAATAAAATGAGATTATTGTATAAAGTGTGGACTGCCTGTCGTTTTTCCTCATCTAATCTGCCCTCTAAGCTCTCTGTTTACATCCACACCACTGCACTACACAATTAACGACCATTTACACACAGCTTCTGCCATCACATCCCATAATAATCACTTTTTACACCCCCCCCTTCCTCTCCGGACATGGGTCAGACAAGAGATGTTTACGCCGTGGGGCTATTTAAAGGCTCGGTTCTGGGACAGAGGAGAGGCCCGTGTGGAGATTGGGCTGTTTATGCTCGGACACAAGCCAAAATAACAATACAGATTTGTTTCCTGTTTTTGTTACACAGGCCTGTCATAATAACTAAATCTGAAGCACGATGTTGCAACAGAGAAATACTGTGATAAATTATAAATACTGAGATTGTTTTATGCCTCTAGTACAATAAACAACAATAATAAAGCAGGATAATACCCGTGAAACATTTTTTAAATAGACAGAATCATTCAAAAGGTCTGAGCTGCAACAAATAGACAACGGAACGGAGCAATAATTAGCCACAGAAGTCACTTTTGCAACACTCTCCAGCTCAAATCTGATCCAAAATCTCTCCACGTTTGAAAATAAAGTGTAAATATAATAATAAATGCATACTGAGCCCCAAAATACTGTTCCAGCTTTCAGGTATTGAAAGATACTGTATGTTGATATAGTGATTATTGTGACAGGTCTATACTATTCCAGTGTTTTTTTTTTCCTCGTTAATCCTCTAATCTGAGGTTTAGTCCTCTAGTTTAGTCCTGGTTTAGTCCTGGTTCAGTCCTGGCTCAGTCCTCTTGTTTAGTCCTGGTTCAGTCCTCTGGTTGAGTCCTGGGATAGATCTTGGGTGGGTCCTGGTTCAATCCTCTAGTTTAGTCCTGGTTTAGTCCTCTGGTTTAGTCCTGGTTCAGTCCTCTGGTTTAGTCCTGGATTAGTCCTGGTTCAGTCCTCCGGTTTAGTCCTGATTTAGGTGTAGTTCAGTCCTCGGATAGATCGTGGGTGGGTCCTGGTTCAGTCCTCTGGTTTAGTCCTGATTTAGTCCTGGTTCAATCCTCTGGTTGAGTCCTGATTTAGTCCTGGTTCAATCCTCTGGTTGAGTCCTGGGATAGATCGTGGGTGGGTCCTGGTTCAGTCCTCTAGTTTAGTCCTGGTTTAGTCCTCTGATTTAGTCCTGGTTCAGTCCTCTGGTTTAGTCCTGGTTCAGTCCTCCGGTTTAGTCCTGATTTAAATGTAGTTCAGTCCTCGGATAGATCTTGGGTGGGTCCTGGTTCAGTCCTCTGGTTTAGTCCTGGTTCAGTCCTGATTTAATCCTGGTTTAGTCCTGGTTTAGTCTTGGTTCAGTCCTGGTTCAGTCCTGGTTTAGTCCTCTGGTTCAGTCCTGGTTTAGTCCTGGTTCAGTCCTGGTTCAGTCCTCTTGTTTAGTCCTGGTTCAGTCACAAACTGACAAACTGAATTTCTCCTTTTGCTACAGTTTTTGTCTTATTTTGCACATTTTGACCCAATACTATATCTTGGAAACTATAGCCAATCAGCACTTCTGACTGACTTTTTCTTTCTTAGTGACCTAAACCAAGAAAAATTTCACTAATTTTGTTCCGAAAGCATTTTGCTTGTAGACCAGTGTAATCATCCAAATGATTCTAGTGAAGGTGTATGGAGTTTAAAAACACAGTGGAGCCCTTCCTGTATTACCACATGACACATTTTCTGTTTGAGAGAAGAACTTAAAGGAAAAGTAATGTTTTTTTTACAATCTGAGCCTTCTTTCGGCAATAAAACAAGTAGTTTTACTCACCCATAGCAGTTTGGTGTCATTTGGAGGAGTTTCGTAGAAGTTATGTTGTAGCCGTTCTTTTCTAGTAATGATCCCGTATCCATTAATGTGAGTGCTCGGGGCATTACTTTGCGGTCTCCAAATAATACAAACTTTAGCACTTTTCAAATCACAGAAGATAAACGTAGACATTTAGAGGATTCCAAAACGGCCTGAAACCCGATATGCAGCTATAGTTTCATTTGATGACGTCATCAGAGAGGACAGTGCGCATGCGTGAACTCAGCTGTTTTGTAAACACCGCTAGTCCGAAAGAAGCTAACACCGCTCTGAACTTTATTTTTCTGTTGCAATATCGGGTTTCAGGCCGTTTTGGAATCCACTAAAAGTCTACGCTGACACAGCGATCTTCTGTGATTTGAAAAGTGCTAAAGTTTATGTTATTTGGACACCGCAAAGTAATGCCCCGAGCACTCACGCTAACGGATATGGGATCATAGAAGAACAGAACGGCTCAACATAACTTCTACGAAACGCCTCCAAATGACACCAAAGTGCTATGGGTGAGTAAAACAAATTGTTTTATTGCCGAAAGAAGGCTCAGATTGTAAAAAAACTTTACTTTTCCTTTAATAACAACTAATAACATAGATTGGAAAAAGGAATAATATGGGAACTTTAGGACATAATTTACAGGGACAATAATTATCTACTTAACCCTAAAATTTGTCATTTGAAATTAGTTTTTTGTACATATTTATAGAACCATTCCGAGCTTAAGTTCCTACTGTTTGTCTCTCCATACTAAATGATAACGCCTGTTGTTTTCTTAGCTCTCTCTTTGCAGGTTGTAATGGATTTAAATAGAGTTTTGCATTGCTCTCATCCTCTTTGCATTTTCATTGTAAACGGCAAAACTACTTTGACTGTGACAAAGGCACAAAACACACTTAACACTGTTGTTTTAGAATATATCACCTCATTCATTCAATAACGCTCCCACGCGACAATTCTCCGTGAAAAAACAAAAACACGATACAAAACTGTACACTACGACTTCACAAACCTGACGCAGGGCTCTCAAGTTTTGAGCGGGGTCGTGCGTGTGACTGTAATTTCCGAAGACCGGGGGCGCTTGAATTGCGTGAGAAATGCCGTGTGAGCGTGTGAACACGTCGAATTGCGTGTTTAGAGCCCTGTTTGTCTAAAGAGCAAACTTAAACTACAAAGCAACTAATGAGAGTTATATAAATGAAGTTATTACCTGATGGTTCTCAGTTTGTTTTATCATCACCGCACTTTGTCAGTGCGCGCATTTTTAACGGATTCATGCAAGAGTCTGGTCAATGCACCGGGCCCGCGTCTCACCGCGTCTCACCACGGGCAGTTCGGCTCTGGGCCGCGCGTATTCCGCGCGTAAGCCGTCGGGAGGGACACGGGGACCGGAGTCGGTGCGTCTCAGAGGAGACGTGGCACCGGGACTGAGGCTCAGGACGTGCCCGGGGGACGGCGCGTCTGCTCCGGCCTCCGCTCGGACCGCACGCGCCGTCCCGCGCTGAAAACGGCCTGCATAAACTAAGCCACACAGACCGATTTTCTGGGCACAAAAAAATAAAAATAAAAAAAATAACACAAATCAGCGTGAGAAATGCCATGTGTGGCGTGTGCGCGTGTGAATACGTCGAATTGCGTGTGTCACACTCTCAATGCGTGAGCCTTGAGAGCCCTGCTGACGCGATGTGCAGTAGTTTCATTAGTGTTACGTGTTAGCGGTTAATACCCCATAGAAGTAAAATACTGACTCTTTAATCGTCGAATGTGCGTTTTCATTCACAAAAACTTTGCCGATTGTGTTGTGAAAGCGCTCTGAAGGGGGAGTGATTAAGCATGGAGAGCAAATGCCAAAGAGCCTCAAAAACAAGCGACGAAAACGAAAATCTTAATATGTTGTTTTCGGCGTATATACAGTAGCATTTTCAAATCAATATAAGATAACATGGAGATCAAAATATGTTATGTGTTTGCAGATAATAATCCTGGTTCAATCCTGGTTTAGTCCTGGTTCAGTCCTCTGGTTTAGTCCTGATTTAGTCCTAGTTTAGTCCCAGATTAGTCCTAGATTAGTCCTGATTTAGTCCTGGTTCAGTCCTCTGGCTTAGTCCTGGTTTAGTCCTGATTTAGTCCTAGTTTAGTCCCAGATTAGTCCTAGATTAGTCCTGATTTAGTCCTGGTTCAGTCCTCTGGTTTAGTCCTGGTTTAGTCCTGATTTAGTCCTAGTTTAGTCCTAGATTAGTCCTGGTTTAGTCCTGATTCAGTCCTCTGGCTTAGTCCTGCTGTAGTCCTGATTTAGTCCTAGGTTAGTCCTAGTTTAGTCCTAGATTAGTCCTAGATTAGTCCTAGATTAGTCCTAGATTAGTCCTGGTTTAGTCCTGGTTTAGTCCTGGGATAGCTCTTGGGTGGATCCTGGTTTAGTCCTCTTGTTTATTCCTCTGGTATAGTCCTGGTTCAGTCCTGGTTCAGTCCTGGTTCAGTCCTGGTTTAGTCCTCTGGTTTAGCCCTGGTTCAGTCCTGGTTCAGTCCTGGTTTAGTCCTCTGGTTTAGTCCTCTGGTTTAGTCCTCTGGTTTAGCCCTGGTTCAGTCCTCTGGTTTAGTCCTGGTTCAGTCCTCTGGTTTAGTCCTGGTTCAGTCCTGGTTTAGTCCTGGTTTAGTCCTGGTTTAGTCCTGGTTCAGTCCTGGTTCAGTCCTCTGGTTCAGTCCTCTGGTTCAGTCCTCTGGTTTAGTCATGGTTCAGTCCTGGTTCAGTCCTGGTTTAGTCCTCTGGTTTAGCCCTGGTTCAGTCCTGGTTCAGTCCTGGTTCAGTCCTGGTTTAGTCCTGGTTTAGTCCTGGTTTAGTCCTCTGGTTTAGTCCTCTGGTTTAGCCCTGGTTCAGTCCTGGTTCAGTCCTCTGGTTTAGTCCTGGTTCAGTCCTTGTTCAGTCCTTGTTCAGTCCTGGTTTAGTCCTGGTTTAGTCCTGGTTTAGTCCTGGTTCAGTCCTCTGGTTCAGTCCTCTGGTTTAGTCTTGGTTCAGTCCTGGTTCAGTCCTAGTTTAGTCCTCTGGTTTAGCCCTGGTTCAGTCCTGCGATAGATCTTGGGTGGATCGTGGTTAATTTAGTCAAAATATATTTTAGATTCTAATTTCACAAAGTTTGACATGCGTATCTGGCAACCCAAACGTGTCTCTAAGAGGTGTTGACAAAAACATCTCACAAACCAACCAATATTATATTTTCAAAACAATAAAAGGCAACATGGAGATCAGAATATTGTATGTGTTTGCAGTTAATCCCCCGCAGAAGTACAATGCCCCGTCTTTAAACATCAAATGTGTTTTCTCGTTCACAAAAACTTCCCCTGAAGCAGTCTGCAGCTGGGCCCTTTGTCCGCGCTAACACGAGGTCACTACAGGTCGCTCGCATTTTTATCGAGCGTTCGGTTTAGTTTGGGCTTTTCTGCTGAAGCTGGCACACTCGCGGTCCATTATATCAGTGGACAGATCAGATTAGCGCAGATTACGGAGAGAGGGGGTCCCTAAAAAGAGCAGGAATAACACGGCTGAGCTCCAGAGTCAACAGTGGGATTACAGGACCGAAGCACGTGTCCGGAACCCGCTCCGGTGTCTGAAACTCGCCCCGGTGTCCCAAACCCGCTCCGTTGTATGAAATCCGCTCCAGTGTCCCAAACCCGCTCCGGTGTCCCAAACCCGCTCCGGTGTCCCAAACCCGCTCCGGTGTCCCAAACCCGCTAGTGTCCGAAACCCGCTCCAGTGTCCGAAACCCGCCCCGGTGTCCCAAACCCGCTCCGGTGTCCCAAACCCGCTAGTGTCCCAAACCCGCTAGTGTCCGAAACCCGCTCCAGTGTCCGAAACCCGCCCCGGTGTCCCAAACCCGCTCCGTTGTCTGAAATCCGCTCCAGTGTCCCAAACCTGCTCCAGTGTCCCAAACCTGCTCCAGTGTCCCAAACCCGCTCCAGTGTCCCAAACCCGCTCTGGTGTCCCAAACCCGCTAGTGTCCGAAACCCGCTCCAGTGTCCGAAACCCGCTCCAGTGTCCGAAACCCGCTCCAGTCCGGACAAGAAGTTTCAAACACAAGTGGAAGGTAAGGGTTTGTTGGGGAAACTTGTTATATTGTTTAGTCCGGGTTTAGTCCTGGTTTTGCTTTGGTTTAGTCCTGGTTTGCTTTGGTTTAGTCCTGGTTTTGCTTTGGTTTAGTCCTGGTTTAGCCCTGGTTTAGTCCTGGTTTTGCTTTGGTTTAGTCCTGGTTTAGTCCTGGTTTGCTTTGGTTTAGTCCTGGTTTTGGTTTGGTTTAGTCCTGGTTTAGCCCTGGTTTAGTGCTGGTTTAGTACTGGTTTTGCTTTGGTTTAGTCCTGGTTTGCTTTGGTTTAGTCCTGGGTTTGGTTTAGTCCTGGTTTAGCCCTGGTTTAGTGCTGGTTTAGTCCTGGTTTGCTTTGGTTTAGTCCTGGTTTAGCCCTGGTTTTGGTTTGGTTTATTCCTAGTTTAGTGCTGGTTTAGTCCTGGTTTTGCTTTGGTTTAGTCCTGGTTTGCTTTGGTTTAGTCCTGGTTTAGTGCTGGTTTAGTCCTGGTTTTGCTTTGGTTTAGTCCTGCTTTAGTCCTGCCATAGTCCTGGTTTAGTCCTGGTTTAGTGCTGGTTTGGTCCTGGTTAGTCCAGGTTTAATCCTGCCATAGTCCAGGTTTAGTCCAGGTTTATTCCTGCCATAGTCCAGATTTAGTCCTGGTTTAGTCCTGGTTTAGCTCTTTGTCACACCCTATGGTTTAGTCCCTGCTTTAGTCAAAGTTTAGCAGTAACTGAGGTATTTGTTTAGTCCTGGTTTTGATCTTGGCTGAGTCCAGATTTTAAAAGCCATACCTTGGATCAGTCCTCGAGTCCTGGTTTAGATCACGAGAGTGTTCTGGTTTTGCTTTGGTTTAATCCTGGTTTAGTCCTGGTTACTCCCTGGGACAGCTCTTGGGTGGGTTCTGGTTTAGTCCCAATTTAGTCGAGAAATAATTTAGTCTATAATTCCACAAAGTTTGACAAATCTGGCAACCCAAACACGTCTCTAAGTAATGTTGACACAAACATGTCCCATCACCAACAACACACCCAGAAATGTGAACGCAATTAAATTCTGTGGTCTGGCCTTCGTCCCAAAGCCTACATCCCTCCTAGCTCCTAACGCCTGTGTCCTAGCTCCTAACGCCTCTGTCCTAGCTCCAAACTCCTCTATCCTAGCTCCTAACGCCTCTGTCCTAGCTCCTAACGCCTCTGTCCTAGTTCTGTCCTAGCTCCTAACACCTCTGTCCTAGCTCCTAACGCCTGTGTCCTAGCTCCAAACTCCTCTGTCCTAGCTCCTAACGCCTCTGTCCTAGCTCCAAACTCCTCTATCCTAGCTCTAAACTCCTCTATCCTAGCTCCTAACGCCTCTGTCCTAGCTCCAAACTCCTCTATCCTAGCTCTAAACTCCTCTATCCTAGCTCCTAACGCCTCTGTCCTAGCTCCTAACACCTCTGTTCTAGCTCTGTCCTAGTTCCTAACACCTCTGTCCTAGCTCCTAACGCCTCTGTCCTAGCTCCTAACGCCTGTGTCCTAGCTCCAAACTCCTCTGTCCTAGCTCCTAACGCCTCTGTCCTAGCTCCTAATGCCTCTGTCCTAGCTCCTAACGCCTCTATCCTAGCTCCAAACGCCTCTGTCCTAGCTCCTAACTCCTCTGTCCTACCTCCTCCTCTGTCCTACCTCCTCCTCTGTCCGTAAACACACTGTAGTTCCCTAATCCGTGTTTTGAAAATACAAATCTCATATTAACAGTCAACACAAGAGGTGGCAGGTATAAGATGACCACTTTCCTTCATAAATAAAACTGTGTGGCTGAAGTGTAACTGAACTAGGGATGTCAAGACGTTGGTCGAACAAAATGCATTAATTGCAATTAATCACTAATCGCGGACACGCGCACCCGCGTGGTCACGAAACAAGGCAACTGCGCACGGCGCTGCTCCAAGCTCGACTCACAGCCGGCCGCAGGCACCAACGGCACTGCCGAGCACGAGATCGAACCGCGGCGCCCGGAATGCGTAGTCTCAGCCCTAGCCACAAACCAGCCGCACGAAACCAGCAGCAGCACGTGGTGGTTTAATCCAGGTCTAGACCTGGTCCAGTCCTGGTTTAGTCCAGGCCCAGTCCAGGTTTAGACCTGGTTTAGTTCTGGTCTAGACCTGGTTTAGTCCACGTTTAGTCCTGGTCTAGTCTCTTAGCCAATCAGGACGCAGAACACAATGTTACACTATAAAAAAATGTTACACAATAAAAAAAAAATTGGAAAAAAAATTAAATCCGCGAACCGCGATAGAGCGAGGGATTACTGTATTTTGTTATTCAGCATCAATACATTTGTCTGCTTTTTACTAAGGAATAATTAATTGAGGAATATACAATATAATAATACTATAATATATTTATGACTCAGTGTTATGTTACTATAGCTTATATTCTTAAAGACCCTATTGAAACACTCAAATTCAAGTGAAAAATGCCGCTTATCAATTAATCGTAAGTCGATCGATAGTCAATAAACTATAGATTAATGAATTAATCGATAATTTGCATCCCTAAACTGAACTCAACTTGAAATCTACAATGTGCTACAAACAGTACTGAACATTTTTAGAATTTGAAATAGTAATTTGATCAACAAAATATCTCATCTTATGTAACAAAGCTGCTAACCCTGTAGTTTAGATGTACAAACGTGTTCAGTATTTCATTCTTTTCTGAAATATTTCTAAACGACACATATTACGCTGTCCTAGCTCCCAACTCCTCTGTCCTAGGTCCTAATGCCTCTGTCCTAGCTCCCAACTCCTCTGTCCTAGGTCCTAATGCCTCTGTCCTAGCTCCTAACTCATCTGTCCTAGCTCCAAACTCCTCTGTCCTAGCTCCTAACTCCTCTGTCCTAGCTCCAAACTCCTCTGTCCTAGGTCCTAATGCCTCTGTCCTAGCTCCCAACTCCTCTGTCCTAGGTCCTAATGCCTCTGTCCTAGCTCCCAACTCCTCTGTCCTAGGTCCTAATGCCTCTGTCCTAGCTCCCAACTCCTCTGTCCTAGGTCCTAATGCCTCTGTCCTAGCTCCTAACTCATCTGTCCTAGCTCCTAACTCCTCAGCTCCTAATGCCTGTGTCCTAGCTCCTAACTCCTCTGTCCTAGGTCCTAATGCCTCTGTCCTAGCTCCCAACTTCTCTGTCCTAGCTCCTAATGCCTCTGTCCTAGCTCCTAACTCATCTGTCCTAGCTCCAAACTCCTCTATCCTAGCTCCTAACGCCTCTGTCCTAGCTCCCAACTCCTCAGCTCCTAACGCCTCTGTCCTAGCTCCAAACTCCTCTATCCTAGCTCCTAACGCCTCTGTCCTAGCTCCTAACTCGTCTGTCCTAGCTCCTAACTCCTCTGTCCTAGCTCCAAACTCCTCTGTCCTAGCTCCCAACTCCTTTGTCCTAGGTCCTAACTCGTCTGTTCTAGCTCCTAACTCCTCCAAACTCGTCTGTCCTAGCTCCTAACGCCTCTGTCCTAGCTCCAAAGTCCTCTGTCCTAGCTCCTAGCTCCTAACGCCTCTGTCCTAGCTCCAAAGTCATCTGTCCTAGCTCCTAACGCTTCTGTCCTAGCTCCTAATGCCTCTGTCCGGAACGTGGCGCCGAGAGGGGGACTGTTTTGCAGTGGCGTGAGAGCGGTGGAAGCTCAGTGTAAGTTGAGTGGCGAACAACATGGACGGAGAAAATGTTACAGACACTGAGGAACGTATACTGAAAAGAGGAGCCGTGTCAGTTGTGTGGAAGTACTTCAGCTTTAAAAAATCTGACGCCGATCAAACAACCGTATTCTGTAAATGTCGTCGGACTAAAGTTGTAGCCGCACGAGCGATCTGCTTCACCACCTCCGTCACAAACACATCCTGGAATATGAAGAATACACGAAACGAAGATCTGCATCCTCTTCCACGTCTGCAGGGAACGTTCAAGTTGGCGCCGCGACACAAATACCGTGACACTGATATAATTTTGAAAAATACCATGATATAAATTTTTGGTCATACCACCCAGCTCTAGTAATATAAGACCTTTAAAATGTGAACTTTGAACAGAATCAAGATCTAAACCTGTGACCAGTTCAGTTCTCCGAAGAGTCTCAGCACAGCAGCTGCATCAGGTCAAATTAACAAAACATAGAAGTGCCAATTCCCCCACGGTCTAAACCGCAGACCACCCACTGTAGCATCGCACTGGTCCGAAAAGTCACTGCATGTGTTTTTTAAAGCTTTACTGTGTAACTTTCCAGGTGGAGGAGGGTATGGTAGTTACTTGGAGATGTTATTGCATTATATGGTGTATCTATCTCCATCATGGTGTCAAGCAGGTGATCCGGCCAGCCCAAGTTAGTTTTTAATTATTATTATTATTATTTTTTTTAATCATTTATTTATTTATTTATTTTATATTTATTTATTATTTTTATTTTATTTATTTTGTTTATTTTTAGTTTGTATTTTTTATTTATCACTTACTTATTTATCATTTATTTTATATTTATTTATTATTTTTATTTTATTTATTTGTTTTATTTTGTTTATTTGTTTTTAGTTTGTATTTTTTATTTATCACTTACTTATTTATATTTTATTTATTGATTTTATATTTATTTATTATTTTTATTTTATTTATTTGTTTTATTTAGTTTATTTGTTTTTAGTTTGTATTTTTTATTTATCACTTAGTTATTAATAATTTATTTATTTATTTTATATTTATTATTTTTATTTTATGTTTTATTTTGTTACATTTTTTAGTTTTTAGTTTGTATTTTTATTTATTTATTTATCATGTATTTATTTATTTATTTAATATTTATTTATTGTTTTATTTCTTTAATTATTTTTATTTTTATTGAATGTATTTCAACTGGAATTGAATAAATGCAAGACCGACAACTTTAATGCTATAGTATGGAAAGTTTCAGTCATGCCAATATCTCCACGGAAACAAGAAGGTTTAAACCAGGTCTTCATCAAGAATAAACCAAGTTCAAACCAGGACTAGACCAGGATCAAATCAAACTAAGACTAACCCAGAACTAAACCTGGACTAGAACAGAATCAACCAATCAAACATTTATAAAGCGCTTTTCATACAAAAAAATGTAACACAAAGACACCACACAACCAAACAAACGTACACACGTTGTGGCCATACCTCCTTGTCAAAGCCTGATCCCGTCAGATCTCAGAAGCTAAGCAAGGCAGGGCCTGGTTAATACTTGGATGGGAGACCACTGGGAATTCCAGGTGCCACAGGGGGGCGCCAGTTGCAAAAAACTGTCGCTGTGTCCTTAGGCAAGACACTTTACCCACATTTGCCTAGTATGAAAGTGGCGTATGCATGAGTGTTGGAGGTAGTTGGAGGGGCCGATGGCGCAGATTGGCAGCCTCGCTTCCGTCAGTCTGCCCCAGGGCAGCTGTGGCTACAGAAAGTAGCTTACCACCACCAAGTGTGGAGTGAATGAACAATGAACTGTAAAGCGCTTTGGGTGTCATGAAAGGCGCTATATAAATGCAATGAATTATTATTATTATTATTTACACACCAACTAACCCAGAACTAAACCAAACTAAGACTAACCCAGAACTAAACCAAACTAAGACTAGCCCGGAACTAACCCAGAACTAAACCAAACTAAGACTAACCCAGAACTAAACCAAACTAAGACTAGCCCGGAACTAAACCAGAACTAAACCAAACTAAGACTAACCCAGAACTAAACCAGAAATAAACCAAACTAAGACTAACCTAAAACTAAACCAAACTAAGACTAACCCAGAACTAAACCAAACTAAGACTAGCCCGGAACTAAACCAGAACTAAACCAAACTAAGACTAACCCAGAACTAAACCAAACTAAGACTAACCTGGAACTAACCCAGAAGTAAACCAAACTAGGACTAACCCAGAACTAAACCAAACTAGGACTAACCCAGAACTAAACCAAACTAAGACTAGCCCAGAACTAAACCAGGTCTAGACCAGGGCCTAAAAGATCCACCTCATTATGCTGTTAAACCCTTGTATCCAATAATGCCTGTGCTGTTTGGTTTGGTCCTGTTCTAGTCCAGGTTTAGTTCTGGGCTAGTCGTAGTTTGGTTTAGTTCTGGGTTAGTTCCAGGTTAGTTTTAGTTTGGTTTAGTCCTGTTCTAGTCCAGGTTTAGTTCTGGGTTAGACTTAGTTTTGAATTTACCACGAGATAATGAACTGTGAATACGGCACCACAAGCAGCCGGACTCCTCCAGTGCGGTCGTCCAAACTGACAACAGATTTCTTTCTTTCTCTCCCTCCTTCACTTGCTCCCTCTCCCCTTTCTCTCTCTACTCCCCTCTCTTTCTCCCTTCTCTCTTTCTGCCATCTCAGCTTTCCCATTTCCATTCTGTTTCCTCTTCTCTCCCTTTTTTCTTCTCTTTCCCTTTTCCCTCTCTCTCTACCCCTGTTTGACCTTTTCCCACTCGTTCTTTCTCTCTCCGTCTCCACTCTCTCCCTTCATCCTCCTTTCCTTCTCTGTCGCTTTATTTACCCCTCGACCTCTCTCTTTACTTCCCTTTCATTCTCTCTCCTTCTATCTCCTCTTTGTCTCCTCTCTCCCCTCTTGTTGTGTATCACTCTCTTTCCCTCTCCTTTTCCCTCTCTCCTCTTCCCTTTTTCTTTCTACCCCTAACTTTACCTCTCTCCCTATCCTTTCTTTCTCTCCCTCTCATCTCCCACTCTTCCTTTCTCCCCCTCTCTCCCTCTCCGTCCTTCCCTCCTCCTCTCCGGCGGTTGGAGCGAGGGAGTGAGGTGGAATTGTTCGTGTCTCGTGGGAAATTAGCGGCTCTCAGAATCAGAGAGGGCACACAGGAGGCCTCATTACCCCAGCCACGGCACCTCGCTCTGGGCTACGGGAGAGACCGAGGCCTGGGCGCCCTCCAGACGCTCTCCACTGCAACAACACACACTACGCACACTACACACACACAACACACTACATACAACACACACTACACACTGCAACACACACTACACACAACACACATTACACACACTACACACACACTACACACACACAATACACACACTACACACACTGCAACACACACTACACACACAACACTACATACAACACATACTACACACTGCAACACACACTACACACACTGCAACAACGCAACACACACACTACACACACACACAACACTACACACACACACACACATCACACACTACATACAACGCACACTACACACACACAACACTACACACACACAAAACACTACACACACACACACACTACATACAACGCACACTACACACACACACGCACACACAAAACACTACACACACTACACACACAACACGCTGCAACAACACACACTACAAACAACACAACACACACACTACGCACAACACAACACAAAACACACACTACACACACAAAACACTACACACACTACACGCTGCAACAACACACACTACAAACAACACAACACACAACACTACACACAACACACATTACACACACTACGCACAACACAACACAAAACACACACTACACACACACACACACCACACACTACATACACACACACACACACACACTACACACACAACACATTGCACACACTACACAAACTGCAAACAACACAACACACACTACTACACACACAACACTACACACACACACACATCACACACTACATACAACACAACACAACACACACACTACGCACAACACTGCAACATTACACACACACAAACAACACAACACACACACTACACACTACGCAACAACACAACACAACACAAAACACACACTACACACACAACACTACACACACACACACCACACACTACATACAACGCACACTACACACACACAAAACACTACACACACAAAACACTACACACACACACACACACACACAAAACACTACACACACTACACGCTGCAACAACACACACTACAAACAACACAACACACAACACAACAAACACACTACGCACAACACACAACACACACTACGCACAACACAACACACACACAAAAAACACTACACACACACAACACACACTACACACAACACACAACACAACGCACATTACAAACACACTGCAACAACACTACACACACAACACACTACGCACACAACACACTACGCACACAACACACTACGCACACAACACACTACGCACACAACACACAGACATTACACACTACACAAGCTCCAAGAGTCAAGCGCTCCAGACTAACCCAGAACTAAACCTATAATAGTATAATAGTTTTGGGTTTTTTATTATAGTTTAGTTTTAGTTTTGACTTTTTTCCTCTAATTCAGTTCATTTTAATTAGTTTTTAGAGCGGCTCTGATAGTTTTAGTTTTTTTCTAACTGCTCAGTTTTACTTTAGTTTTTATTAGTTTTACTTTAGTTTTATACTTTGGGTTATTTGTCAAGTGCAGGATTCAAAAAGATTATTCAGGTTTTACCCCCACGACAACCAAAGCCGTCCACAAGCTGCAGCCTGAAGTGCAAAAACAAATAAAAATACACAACAAAACTTCCACATTTACCAACTCCAAAAAAGGGTTGTAAATAAACTGACAAAGACGAAATTGAAGAGCAATTTATCTATAATTTCAGTTAGTTTTAATTTTGTAGTTTTGTAAACAAACAATACAGTTTCATTTAGTTATCGTTTTTTCTTTTAATTGTCCTAGTTTAGTTTAGTTTCAGTCCTGGTTTAGTCCTTGTTTAGTTCTAGTTTAGTCCTGGATTAGTTCTAGTTTAGTCCTGGTTTAGTTCTAGTTTAGTCCTGGTTTAGTTCTGGTTCAGTCCTGGTTTAGTCCTGGTTTAGTTCTAGTTTAGTCCTGGTTTAGTCCTGCTTTAGTCCTGGTTTAGTCCTGGTTTAGTCCTAGTTTAGTCCTGGTTTAGTCCTGGTTTAGTCCTGGTTTAGTCCTGGTTTAGTCCTGGTTTAGTTCTAGTTTAGTCCTGGTTTAGTTCTAGTTTAGTCCTGCTTTAGTCCTGGTTTAGTTCTAGTTTAGTCCTGCTTTAGTCCTGGTTTAGTCCTGGTTTAGTCCTTGTTTAGTCCTGGGTAAGTTGTAGTTTAGTCCTGGTTTAGTTCTAGTTTAGTCCTGGTTTAGTCCTGGTTTAGTTCTAGTTTAGTCCTGGATTAGTCCTTGTTTAGTCCTGGTTTAGTCCTGTTTAGTCCTGGTTTAGTCCTGTTTAGTCCTGGTTTAGTCCTGGTTTAGTCCTGTTTAGTCCTGGTTTAGTCCTGGATTAGTCTTTGTTTAGTCCTGGTTTAGTCCTGTTTAGTCCTGTTTAGTCCTGGTTTAGTCCTGGATTAGTCTTTGTTTAGACCTGGTTTAGTCCTGTTTAGTCCTGGTTTAGTCCTGGTTTAGTCCTGGTTTTGTCCTGGTTTAGTCCTGGTTTAGTCCTGGTTTAGTTCTAGTTTAGCCCTGGTTTAGTCCTGGTTTAATTTATCTATAATTTCAGATAATACAGTTTCAGTTATCGTTTTGTTTTTATCATTAACAGCATCATAACATGTCGTAAAGTGAATTGTGTGTAATTATTGTTATTAGAACCCTGACAGAAAAAAGTCAGGTACAGCCCCTTTAAGTTGAGTTTCCTGCACTTTCTTTTTTTCCCTTTCTTTCTTTGTTAAATCCCGGTTTTCCGAAGGCAGCTGTCCTTTTACAGTTTTCCCTCTCTGCGCCGGGATTGGCCCGTCGGAGCACACTTAATAAATGGACTTGTTGAGTTGCAGACACACGTGCTGGGCCAAGCTAAAGGTTCGTCAATGTGGCTTTTGTCCCACGGCTGGTGTTCCAACATCCACGACCTGAATAGACTGGGGTCGGCCCGGTGGGGTGCGGAGGGGCCCGGCTCATTCAGAGCGGGGGGCCCTTCGGTGGGGTAAGGTCTGCGGGGAGAGGGGCGGGAGAACCAGACGGCTCCTCCAAAGAACCACGGATCAATGTTGAACAGGCTGTGATTAAAGATGTGGCCACACTTGTGTTTTTGTGTCATTTGGGACTAAACCTGGACTAAAACCAGGACTAAACCAGGACTAAAACCAGGACTAAACCAGGACTAAACCAAAGAGCGACAGATCAATGCGAGGTTAAACAGGCTGTGATTAAAGATGTGGCCACACTTGTGTATTTGTGTCATTTGGGACTAAACCTGGACTAAAACCAGGACTAAACCAGGACTAAAACCAGGACTAAACCAGGACTAAACCAAAGAGCGACAGATCAATGCGAGGTTAAACAGGCTGTGATTAAAGATGTGGCCACACTTGTGTATTTGTGTAATTTGGGACTAAACCTGGACTAAAACCAGGACTAAACCAGGACTAAAACCAGGACTAAACCAGGACTAAACCAAAGAGCGACAGATCAATGCGAGGTTAAACAGGCTGTGATTAAAGATGTGGCCACACTTGTGTTTTTGTGTCATTTGGGACTAAACCTGGACTAAAACCAGGACTAAACCAGGACTAAAACCAGGACTAAACCGGGACTAAACCAGGACTAAACCAAAGAGCGACAGATCAATGCGAGGTTAAACAGGCTGTGATTAAAGATGTGGCCACACTTGTGTTTTTGTGTCATTTGGGACTAAACCTGGACTAAAACCAGGACTAAACCAGGACTAAAACCAGGACTAAACCAGGACTAAAACCAGGACTAAACCGGGACTAAACCAGGACTAAAACCAGGACTAAACCAGGACTAAAACCAGGACTAAACCAGGACTAAAACCAGGACTAAACCAAAGAGCGACAGATCAATGCGAGGTTAAACAGGCTGTGATTAAAGATGTGGCCACACTTGTGTATTTGTGTAATTTGGGACCAAACCTGGACTAAAACCGTGCCAGGATGAGACCAGGACAAAATGAGAACTAAACCAGGACTAAATCAGGACTAAAACCATGCCAGGATGAGACCAGGACTAAATGAGAACTAAACCAGGACTAAAACCAGAACTGAACCAGGACTAAAACAGGACTAAAACCAGGACTAAAACCAGGACTGAACCCAGACTAAACCCTGGACTAAACCAGGACTAAACCAGGACTAAACTAAAACTAAACCAGGACTAAACCAGGACTAAACTAGAACTAAACCAGGACTAAACTACAACTTACCCAGGACTAAAACCAGGACTGAACCCAGAGTAAACCCTGGACTAAACCAGGACTAAACCAGGACTAAAACCAGGACTAAAATCAGGACTAAAACCAGGACTAAAATCAGAGCGGAACCAGGACTAAAACTAGGGGTGGGTATTGGCAAAGAAGTCACGATTCAATTTGAATCATGATTCATATGCCACGATGCGATACTATCACGATGCATCACGATACTTGAATTATTGTGATGCATTGCAATATATTCGACATACTTCAGTGAAAATGTACCAAAAAAAAGAGGATAACTTAAATATCAGTGGCTGTGTATCTGGGTAGTGTCTTCAATTGATACATAACTCTGAGTAACTCAATTCATAGCTGAATTTATTGAATAACAAAAACAAATAAACCAAACCAATAACAAAAAAATTTTTTCTAAAACAAATTTTTTTGTTTTAAACAGATTTTTTCTAAAACAAAAAATGATGTTCAAACATTTACCATTTTGGAGGTAGCTGCCATCATAACAAACAATACCCTTTCACAAAGAAAAAAGTGCATAGGATTTGTAAAAAAAAACAAAAAACGAATAATTAATTAATTTATGTATTAATATTACATATTAAATTATTAAATATTAAATTATTATTTAATAATAATCGATTTTTGGCATCAAGAATCGATGCAGTATATTGTGAAAGTTAGTATCGCGATGCATTGTCATGACGATTATTTTGCACACCTCTAACTAAAACCAGACTACAAGCAGGACTGAACCCGGACTAAAACCTGGACTAAACCAGACCTAAACCAGAAATGAACCAGAACTGAACCAGGACTAAAAACAAGGCCTAAACTAGGACTAAACCAGGACTAAACCAGGACTAAACCAGGACTAAACCAGGATTGAACAAGGACTAAACCAGAACTGAACCAAAACTAAAAACAAGGACTAAACCAGGACTAAAACCAGGACTAAACCAAAACTAAAAACAAGGACTAAACCAGGACTAAAACCAGGACTAAAACCAGGACTAAACCAAGACTAAACCAGAACTGAAACCGGACTAAAACTTGGACTAAACCAGAAATAAACCAGAACTGAACCAGGACTAAAAACAAGGCCTAAACTAAGACTAAACCAGGACTAAACACGGACTAAACCAGGACTAAACCAGGACTGAACAAGGACTAAACCAGAACTGAACCAAAACTAAAAACAAGGACTAAACCAGGACTAAAACCAGGACTAAAAACAAGGACTAAACCAGGACTAAAACCAGGACTAAACCAGGACTAAACCAGGACTAAAACCAGGACTAAAACCAGGACTAAACCAGGACTAAACCAGAAATGAACCAGAACTAAAAACCAGGACTATTAAAACCAACGTAAAGGTGGACTCTGTAACTTTTCCCTCAGACTCTCTGCCACCAACTTATCGCCATGGAGATGTTATCGCTTTGCCTAGAATATTCCGCAGTATGGCATTAAATTTATCCATCTCCATCGGTAAACAAACTACAACAGTGGAAGTTTAGATTTTAAAAGTTCTGTTTGACACAAAAATGTACAAAAACAGACCTGGAGTTGTGTTTTGATGAATTAACAGACGTGAAATTCTTAAGTTCTTAACGAATGTTCTAAAGACGAAACTCGCCGGCGTGCGTCTAAAACTCGCCGGCGTTCGTCTAAAATGTCACGTGGGGTTAAAGGTCGTATCCGAGCGCAGATATCTTTAGCGCCTCCAAAATCACGGCAGCAACAGCGAGGCAAGATAAACAGCACAGGATTAAGTGTCTGCAACGTAAACACGGAGGAGAAGAACGGAGGAGAGAGGGAGGAGAGAGGAGAGGAGAGAGGGAGGAGAGAGGGAGGAGAGGAGAGAAAGAGGAGAGAGAGAGGAGAGAGGAGAGGAGAGGGGAGAGAGAGAGGGAGGAGAGGAGAGAGGGAGGAGAGGAGAGAAAGGGGAGAGAGAGAGGAGAGAGGGAGGAGAGAGGAGAAGAGATGAGAGAGGGAGGAGAGAGGGAGGAAAGGAGAGAGGGAGGAGAGGAGAGAGAGAGAGGAGAGAGGAGAGAGAGAGGAGAGAGGGAGGAGAGAGGGAGGAGAGAGGGAGGAGAGGAGAGAGGAGAGAGGAGAGAGAGGAGGAGAGAGGAAGGAGATAGGAGAGGAGAGGAGAGAGAGGAGGAGAGAGGGAGGAGAGGAGAGAGAGAGGAGAGAGAGAGGAGAGAGGAGAGAGAGAGGAGAGAGGGATGAGAGAGGGAGGAAAGGAGAGAGGGAGGAGAGAGAGAGAGAGAGGAGAGGAGAGAGGAGAGGAGAGAGGGAGGAGAGAGGGAGGACAGGAGAGGAGAGAGGGAGGAGAGAGGGAGGAGAGGAGATGAGAGAGGGAGGAAAGGAGAGAGGAAGGAGAGGAGAGAGAGAGGAGAGTGGGAGGAGAGAGGGAGAAGAGGGAGGAGAGAGGAGAGGAGATGAGAGAGGGAGGAGAGGAGAGAGGAGAGGGGGAGGAGAGAGAGAGAGAGAGAGAGGAGAGAGGGAGGAGAGGGAGACAGGTAGGAGAGGAGGAGGGAGAGAGGGAAGGAGGGAGGGAGGGAGAGAGGAGAGGAGGGAGGAGAGGGAGGAGGGAGAGAAGAAAAGAGAGAGGGAGAGAGATAGAGGGAGGTTTGAGAGAGAGTCAGCAGAGAGGAAGGGATAGGGGGAGCGAGAGAGAGGGAGGAAAGAGGTGAGAGAGAGCAGGGAGAAAGAAGAGAAGGGAGAGAGAGGGTTGAGAGAGAGATAGAGAGGGGGGTTGAGAGAGAGACAGCAGAGAGGAAGGGATGGGGGAGAGAGGGAGAAAGAGAAGTGGAGAGAGCAGAAGAGAGAGAGTTGAGAGAAAGAAAGCAAGGGAGGGAGAGACAGGGGTGGGGTGGGAGATAAAGAGAATGAGAGAATAGAGGAAGGAGAGAGGTGGAAGAGAGGAAGAAGAGAAAGGAGAGGGAGAGAGAGGAAGCATGGACGGAAGAGGGAGGGAGGCAAGGAAGGAAGGAGAAAGAAAGGAAGAAAAGAGAGAGGAAAAGAGGAACAGCTCGAAGTGAAGGAGTGAACTTGAGAAAAGGACCAGAGGAAGTTTAGGAGCTGAATAAAGAAGAGTGTGAAATGAGCAGGGCCATAAAACCATAAAACCCGTCACCACCAAATCAAATCCACATTTTCAGTTTCACAATTATCAAACTGCAACGGCTGAGATTATTTATTAAAGAATAAAAACAAAACCTCTTGTTTGAATAAAGATCTTCTTGTACCCGTTGTTTCGACCTCGACGCGTTTTGAAATATATGAGATTCTAAACCAGAACTGAACCAAAACTGAACCAGAACTAAAAACCAGGACTAAACTACCAGGACTAAACCAGGACTAAAACCAGGACTGAACAAGGACTAAACCAGAACTAAAAACCAGGACTAAACCAGAACAAAACCAAAACTGAACCAGAACTAAAAACCAGGCCTAAACTACCAGGACTAAACCAGGACTAAAACCAGGACTAAACCAGGACTGAACAAGGACTAAACCAGAACTAAACCAGAATTAAACCAGAACTAAAAACCAGGACTAAACCAGGACTAAAACCAGGACTAAACCAGGACTAAAACCAGAACTAAACCAGGACTAAAACCAGAACTAAACCAGAATTAAACCAGAACTAAAAACCAGGACTAAACCAGGACTAAAACCAGAACTAAACCAGGACTAAAACCAGAACTAAACCAGGACTAAAACCCGGACAAAACCCGGACTGAACAAGGACTAAACCAGAACTAAACCAGAATTAAACCAGAACTAAAAACCAGGACTAAACCAGGACTAAACCAGAACTAAAACCAGGACTAAACTAGGACTAAACCTGAATTGAACCAGAACTAAAAACCAGGCCTAAACTGGGACTAAACCAGGACCAAACCTGGACTAAAACCAGGACTAAACCAGGACTGAACCAAAACTGAACCAGAACTAAAAACCAGGACTAAACAAGGACCAAACTTGTATTCGTTTATCAGCCTCTCAAAGAATCCTACTTAGAATCCTACTTTTTATTCATGTAATTGTCACACTAATGATAAGAAAAACTTGAACCAGAACATGTGTAATTTGGGACTAAATCTGGACTAAAACCAGAACTAAAACCAGGACTAAATGAGAACTAAACCAGGACTAAACCAGGAATAAACCAGGACTAAAACCAGACTAAATCCAGGACTAAACCAGGACTGAACCCGGACTAAAACCAGGACCAAAACCAGGATTAGACCAGAGCTAAACCAGGACTGAACCAGGACTAGGCCATGACTAGACCAGGACTAAATCAGAACTAGACCAGAGTTAAACCAGAATAGACCTGGACTAAACCAGAACTAGACCAGAACTAAACCAGAACTAGACCAGAGTTAAACCAGAATAGACCTGGACTAAACCAGAACTAGACCAGAACTAAACCAGAACTAGACCAGGACTAAATCAAAACTAGACCAGGACTACTACTGGTCTGTTTGGATCTGCAGAGTTTTACCCACAGTTTTTACATTACACATGAAACGGAGTGTCTTCATTGGCTAAAACGGCTCTAAAAAGATGCACTGCGTAACTTTCCAGGTGGAGGGTCCGTTACCATGGAGATGTTGTTGCTTTAAAGGCCTGGAATTTTTCACAATAGGAGATCAAACTATTCTATTTCCATGGAGACTTAGGCTTAGACAAACGTTATTGATCCACAAGGGAAATTGTTTATTATTTTTATTATTAGACAAGCAACTAAAAACAAGGACTAAACTAGTACTAAACCAGAACTGAACCAGGACTAAACAAGGACTAAAACCAGGACTGAACAAGGACTAAACCAGAACTAAACAAGGACTAAACAAGGACTAAAACCAGGACTGAACAAGGACTAAACCAGAACTAAACAAGGACTAAACAAGGACTAAAACCAGGACTGAACAAGGACTAAACCAGGACTAAACCAAAACTAAACCAGAACTAAACCAGGACTAAACCAGGACTAAACTAGAACTAAAACAAAACTGAACCAGAATTAAACAAGGACTAAAACCAGGACTGAACAAGGACTAAACCAGAACTAAACAAGGACTAAAACCAGGACTGAACAAGGACTGAACAAGGACTAAACCAGGACTAAACCAAAACTAAACCAGAACTAAACAAGGACTAAACCAGGACTAAACTAGAACTAAAACAAAACTGAACCAGAATTAAACAAGGACTAAACAAGGACTAAAACCAGGACTGAACAAGAACTAAACCAGGACTAAACCAAAACTAAACCAGAAATAAACAAGGACTAAACCAGAACTAAACAAGGACTAAACCAGGACTAAACTAGAACTAAAACAAAACTGAACCAGGATTAAACAAGGACTAAACAAGGACTAAAACCAGGACTGAACAAGGACTAAACAAGGACTGAACAAGGACTAAACAAGGACTAAAACCAGGACTGAACAAGGACTAAACCAGGACTAAACCAAAACTAAACCAGAACTAAACAAGGACTAAACCAGAACTAAACAAGGACTAAAACCAGGACTGAACAAGGACTAAACCAGGACTAAACCAAAACTAAACCAGAACTAAACAAGGACTAAACCAGAACTAAACAAGGACTAAACCAGGACTAAACCAAAACTAAACCAGAACTAAACAAGGACTAAACCAGGACTAAACAAGGACTAAACCAGAGCTAAACCAATACGGAGCCAGAACTAAACAAGGACTAAACTAGTACTAAACCAGGACTGAACCAGGATTAACCATGGACTAAACAAGGACTAAAACCAGGACTAAAACCAGGACTAAAACCAGGACTGCACAAGGATTAAACCAGAACTTATTTATTGATCCAGAAGGGAAATTATTTATTATTTTTATAATTAGACAAGTGCCAAGCCAATTTACAGGTCTGATCTGTGGAGAGGTGGGCCTGCTTAGAGTCGAATACAGATTCAAAAAAAAAAAACAAATTTCACCTATAAGTACATAATAAGGTGGATTAATGCCATACTGTGGTACATTTCAGTATATAAAGCATATCTCCATGGACACAGCCAGGTGCTGGACTTGTAGCAGAAAAGTTACACAGTGCATCTTCAATTTCATAAAGTTATTGGAATGGAGTTTTATGTTTTTCTCCATGGAGATGTTACTGCTTTGTCTGGAATGTCTCACAGTATGGCATTAAACCTTTCTATCGTCATGGAAACCAAACCAGACCGAGTTACAGGTCAAATCTGTGGAGAGGTGACCCTGCCCACAGTCAGAACGCCTGTTTTTGTAGGCATTTCTGAGCTTTAAAGCCACCTGTAACTGAATAAATGTAAAGTCGAGCTGTTTAAAGTCACACTGTGGAACATTCCAAGCAGAGTAGTGACATATCCATAGAAACAAGCAGGTGAGGGACCCACAAACAAAAAGTTACATAGTTCACCTTTCAATAAAGTTCTGAAATAGGATTAATTATGTGTGTAAATGGATTTTAACATTTTATTAATATGTTCTGTGTAGCTTTCATTATAAAGAAAAATAAGCAATATCTCAATGAAATTCTGCAATTCTTGACGAAAAACGTGTCAGAAAATTTCATTTTTAGACAGATAAAAGCATGTGGATACTGATAATACTGTATAAAAAACGAGAATGATCAAAACAAACACCACAATTCCCCAAAACGCCACAATTCCCCAACATATCCATAGAAACGAGTAGGTGACAGACCCCCAACCAAAAAGTTACACAGTTCACCTTTAAATAAAGTTCTGAAATGGGATTAATTATGTTTGTAAATGCATTTAAAATGCATTTTTATTAGTATGTTCTGTGTAGCTTTCATTATAAAAATAGGCTAAATAGGCTATATTGGTGGACTTTTCAATGAAATTCTGCAATTCTTGACTAAAAACGTGCCAGAAAATCTTGAAAATAACATTTAACATTGGTAATTATGATGTAAAATTTCATTTTCAGACAGATAAAAGCATGTGGATACTGATAATACTCTATAACAAACAAGAATTATCAAAACAAACACCACAATTCCTCAACATATCCATAGAAACGAGCAGGTGAGGGACCCCCAAACAAAAAGTTACATAGTTCACCTTTAAATAAAGTTCTGAAATAGGATTAATTATGTGTAAATGGATTTTAACAGATGTGTTATGAATACATTCAGTGTAGCTTTCATTATAAAGAAAAATAAGCAATATCTCAATGAAATTCTGCAATTCTTGACTAAAAACGTGTCAGAAAATCTTGAAAATAACATTCAACATTGGTAATTATGATGTACCATTTCATTTTTAGACAGATAAAAGCATGTGGATACGGAAAAACTCTATAACAAACGAGAATTATCAAAACAAACACCACAATTCTCCAAAACGCCACAATTCCCCAACATATCCATAGAAACGAGCAGGTGAGGGACCCCCCCAACAAAAAGTTACACAGTTCACCTTTAAATAAAGTTCTGAAATGGCATTAATTATGTTTGTAAATGCATTTAAAATGCATTTTTATTAGTATGTTCTGTGTAGCTTTCATTATAAAAATAGGCTAAATAGGCTATATTGGTGGACTTTTCAATGAAATTCTGCAATTCTTGACTAAAAACGTGCCAGAAAATTTTGAAAATAACATTTGACATTGGTAATTGTGATGTACAATTTCATTTTTAGACAGATAAAAGCATGTGGATACAAATAATACTCTATAACAAACGGGAATTATCAAAACAAACACCACAATTCCTCAACATATCTAAAGAAACAAGCAGGTGACTGACCCCCAAACAAAAAGTTACATAGTTCACCTTTAACTAAAGTTCTGAAATAGGATTAATTGTGTGTGTAAATGGATTTTAACAGATGTGTTATGAATACATTCAGTGTAGCTTTCATTATAAAGAAAAATCTGCAAATATCTCAATGAAATTCTGCAATTCTTGACTAAAAACGTGTCAGAAAATCTTGAAAATAACATTCAACATTGGCAATTATGATGCACAATTTCATTTTCATTGGCAATTATGATGTAAAATTTCATTTTTAGACAGATAAAAGCATGTGGATACTGATAATACTGTATAACAAACGAGAATTATCAAAACAAACACCACAATTCCCCAAAACGCCACAATTCCCCAACATATCCAAAGAAACGAGCAGGTGAGGGACCCCCCAACAAAAAGTTACACAGTTCACCTTTAAATAAAGTTCTGAAATAAGATTATTTATGTGTGTAAATGCATTTTAACATTTTATGAATATGTTCTGTGTAGCTTTCATTATAAAAATAGGCTACATTGTTGGACTTTTCAATGAAATCCTGCAATTCTTAACTAAAAACGTGCCAGAAAATCTTGAAAATAACATTCAACATTGGTAATTATGATGCACAATTTCATTTTCAGACAGATAAAAGCATGTGGATACGGATAATACTCTATAACAAACGAGAATTATCAAAGCAAACACCACAATTGCCCAAAACGCCACAATTCCCCAACGCTTTTCTCCCGCGACCATGTGCTCCGGAGCTCCATCCCAAACAAGCCCGTCTCCCCCTGCGCCTCCAGCGGGCAGAGGCGCCCCACACCGCGGCGTGATTCACTCCGGCTGCCCGCCCATCGCCCTCTCCTCCGGGCCAAACATCTGCTCCGGGCCAAACGCGCTTAACCTGCGTAAAACCTGCGTAAAAGCGATCCGCGCACAATGGGCTCCAGCCTGTATGCACGAACCCGAAGCGCGACCATCCAATGAAGCAAAGTGTGGAAAATCCGTGCGTAAAAACGGATAAATCACAACTTAAATGCCGTAAAATGAAGCGTTCCTTTATGTTCCGCGCGGGTTCAGAAGAGCAAGTTTTTTGGATGTGTACTTACCGCTTTTTTACGCGTAGAAACTCCCCGTGTGTCGCGCTGGACGTGGGTTTAACCTCAAGTTATTCCTCTTTACGAGCGCCGAAAGCAGCGCAGGGTGCGTGAACGGAGCGAGGCAGCGAGCGGAGCAAGTTGGAGTGTCAAATTACATCGGCGATTCTATTACCGAAGGGACGCACGGCGCGGCGCGGTGGGGACTGTGGCGGCGGCGGCGGCGGCGGCGGCGGCTGCGCTGCTGCTCTCCGGGTAAAGGGAAAACGCGTAACGGATTTCCTCGGTTCCAGCGGGAGGAGGGAGCCGTGTTGTTGTGGTGGGGGGGACACACGCACAGCCCGGACTGGAGTAAGAGGGCGAGCGGGGAAGGAAGGAGGCAGCTGTGGGTGCGCTGGAGAGGGCAGCTCTACCGCAGTGTGGGGAGTGTGCTTTTAATTCTCTAGTCGACATCATATTCATAACACATTACATGATAAAAAATACATCATAAATATACAATAAAATACAATAAAATACAAAAGATGTAGTGTTTTTCCTTGTTTTACTTTGACTTTCTTTTAGTTTTTTGAAATATTGTTTGATTTCTATTGAAAATTCTTGTATTCTTGGTAGAGTTTTCGTCCATTTACACTAATTTTTCACTTATTTATTCTTATTTATTCATAATATAGGCTACATCATATTCATAACATTGCATGACAAAGAATACAGAATAAATATACAGGAAAACACAATAAAATACAAAAGATGTAGTGTTTTTAGATCTTTTTCTTGTTTTACTTGGACTCCCTTTGAGTGTTTTATTAAATATTGGTTGGTTTCTGTTGAAAATTTTTGTATTCTTTGATATTCACGTAAAGACATCATTTTCATAACATTACATGACAAAGAATACAGAATAAATATACAGGAAAATACAATAAAATACAAAAGATGTAGTGTTTTTCCTTGTTTTACTTTCACTTCCTTTTAGTTTTTTGAAATATTGTTTGATTTCTATTGAAAATTCTTGTATTCTTGGTAGAGTTTTCGTCCATTTACACTAATTTTTCATTTATTTATTCTTTAATTCTTTGATATTCACATAATGTAGGCTACATCATATTCATAACATTACATGACAAAGAATACATCATAAATATACAATAAAATACAATAAAATACAAAAGATGTAGTGTTTTTCTTGTTTTACTTTGACTTCCTTTTAGTTTTTTGAAATATTGTTTGATTTCTATTGAAAATTCTTGTATTCTTGGTAGAGTTTTTATCCATTTACACTCATTTTTTGTTTATTTATTCTTTAATTCTTTGATATTCACATAATGTAGGCTACATCATATTCATAACATTACATGACAAAGAATACAGAATAAATATACAGGAAAACACAATAAAATACAAAACAAAAGGAAAGATGTTGGGTTTTTTAGATCTTTTTCTTGTTTTACTTTGACTTCCTTTGAGTGTTTTGAAATCTTGGTTAGTTTCTGTTAAAAAAGTATTGTTTATTTATTCGTTCATTCTTTGATATTCACGTAATGTACATCATATTCATAACATTGCATGACAAAGACAATAAAATACAGAACAAAATAATAGATGTAGGTTTTTTTTAGACCTTTTTTACTTTGATTTCCTTTGATTGTTTTGAAATATTGGTTGGTTTCTGTGAAAAAATGCTTGTATTCTTGGTAGTTTTCGTCCATTTGCACTCATATTTATTTATTTATTAGTATTTTGCAATTAAAATTAGATTAATTGTGCGTTTCAAGTCATAGCTGGTGTGTTTGTCACAGAAAAAGGAGACATCTGTGGATCATAACATTACATGACAAAGACAATAAAATACAGAACAAAAGAAAAGATGTAGTGTTTTTTTAAGACATTTTTTTACTTTGATTTCCTTTGAGTGTTTTGAAATATTGGTTGGTTTCTATTAAAAATTCTTGTATTCTTGGTAGCGTTTTCGTCCATTTACACTATGTTTATTTATTTATTGTACTGTATTGTGTGGAGATTTTTTATTCATTTTTTAATTCTTTAATATTCACATAATGTACATCATTTTCATAACATTACATGACATAGATAATAAAATGCAGAACAAAAAAGATGTAGTGTTCTTTAGACTTGGACTTCCTTTGAGTGTTTTGAAATATGGTTTGATTTCTATTAAGAATTCTTCTATTCTTGGTAAAGTTTTCATCCATTGACACTCATTTTTCTTTAATTTATTCTTTTAATTCTTTGATATTCACGTAATGGACATCATATTCATAACATTACATGACAAAGGCAATAAAATACAGAACAAAAGAAAAGATGTGGGGTTTTTTAGACCTTTTTTTACTTTGACTTCCTTTGATTGTTTGGAAATATTCCTTGATTTCTATTAAAAATTCTTCTATTTTTGGTAGAGTTTTCATCCATTTACACTCATATTTATTTATTTATTGTTGTATTTTCCCAGATCAATTGTGCATTTCAAGTCATAGTTGGTATCTTTGCCACAATCTGTACTGCACTCTGGGGAAATTTTGTATTTATTTATATTTTATTGTTTGATATACACGTAATATGCATCATATATACACCATTACATGACATAGATAATAAAATACAGAACAAAAGAAGTGTTGTAGGGCAGTGATCCCCAACCACCGGTCCATGGGCCATTTAGTACCGGGCCGCGGTGGCTCATTCCCCCAACCCTTCATTTTGAGTGGTCCGTCCGTGTTCCGAAAAGAGCACGTCAACTTCCATGTGCACGATGCTACGTTCAGACTGCAGGGCTTGAATTTTTGTAAAATCCGATTTTTTTTTTTTTTGCACTTTTAAAGATCCCATGACATGGTACTTCTTGATGCTTTTATATGGCTCCTTAATGGTTCCCTAATACTGTAAATGAATCCTTCTTCAAAATCAACACTCAGTGCATGAGAAACAGAGATAAGATGAGAAAGAGTCATAAATATCTCTCTCAAACACTTTATTCTGGGCGTTGTTGCTTGAATGCAAATGAGGAGAAAAGAGCTGGCCTATAGTAGAGGGTGGGGGCGTGGCCAAACTCTCCGCTCTCGCTCTGAGCTCTCAGCTGATCCATTTCCGTGTTTTTGCACGGGGGGAGAGATTTGAAGCGTTCCATTGAAAAATAAACACATTTCCACATAAAATAAAATCAAACCACTGCTGTTCAAAGGTCCAGAGGCTCAGATAAAGGACTTCCGAGCCTAGAAACACTCGGACGTGCCTCCAGGCAAATAAAAAAACGCATTTCGCATTGCCTAGCGCATTTGCAGTCCAAACTCTCTGGGCGTGATTTACAGAGACGCTGAGTACAGACAGACGGGGGTGGAACTGCATTTGCATTTCTTTTTTCGATCTGACGTCAATAAGGTGCCTTGTTCAAAATCGCCCGTTTGAGCTCAGATTTTTTGTAACGCAGAAAAGGATCGTAAATGCTCAGTTTAGACATTTCGCAAATTTTAACCATGGGGGGCGGGCCTAAACAGGGTAGGGGAGCTCACATTAACGTTCAAAAACCTCAGAAAGTGAAAATTTCATGCCATGGGACCTTTAAAAAATGCAACTTGTATGTGATCTCCAGTGTGAACTTTAAACGCCCCAAAAGTGCCCCACGTGCGAGGCTGCAGTGTGAACGTACGCTAATATTAAAGTAAACTAATAGTGAGGAGACAGAAGAGCCTATGACCACTAAGAAAAGGAAAGCTGGATTTAACAGACAACACCAGGAGACCTACTTAAAATATGGATTTATCGCAACGGACCAAGCCCGCTCTGCAGAACATGCAGCGACCGGCTCTCCAATGAGGCGGCCTTAAACGTATGTTCGAGACATCAACTGGTATTGGTTGGTATTGGTAGTTGGTATTGACATCAACTGGTATTCTGGATAAAAGTTACAGAGTAGACTGGACATAAGCAACACACTTCGGGTGTCATTGTCTCATATTAGGCCTAGATGCGACCATCTCGTTGCAGAGAAACAAGCTCAGGGCTCATTGATTCAGCGTTATGGTGAGTTGTATTTTTCATGTACTTTGTATTTGTTTTGTGATGTATCTTATTCTGAAGGCATGTTTAAGCGTTACCATAGCGACCAGAGAGCGTCGGGGCAGAGATGATGTTGTGACTCTTGTTATGTTGTTGGTGCATGTCATGAGGACGCTTTTATTAAAGTTATATACAAGTACACAGTGGATTCACGTTTATTATTATATTTATAACATGCCACAGTTCTTGTGTTGTTCGCATAATTTTATTTTTTGGTATTTATCCCCCCCCTTCACCCCCCCACCGGTCCGTGAAAACTTTTGGTGACATTAACTGGTCCGTGGCGCAAAAAAGGTTGGGGACCACTGTTGTAGGGTTTTTTTTTAGACCTTTTTTACTTTGATTTCCTTTGAGTGTTTTGAAATATTGCCTTATTTCTATTAAAAATTATAGTATTTTTGGTAGAGTTTTCATCCATTTACACTCATATTTATTTATTTATTAGTATTTTCCAATTAGAATGAGATTAATCGTGCGTTTCAGGTCATAGCCGGTGTGTTTGCAGCAGAAAAAGGAGACATCTGTGGATTCGCTGGAGAGGGCAGGTCTGAACCGCATTGTGTGGAGAGATCGTTGCACACGGGTTTACGACACGAGTGCGCGAGAGGAAGTGGCCATTACTCACGCGCCGCCTCTGTGTGTGCGCAGGGACATATGGAGCACCGTTTGTGACTATCTGGGTTCTTTAGAGCAAAGTGCAAACTAATGAAAGACAAAAAAAAACATATGAATTCATCACTGTAATATTGTGAAACAGGTCCTACAAATATCTTATTCAACTATACTCTAGAGTCTATTTTTAAGTCTTTTTTTTTTCATTTATTTAATTTATTTGACAGGGACCATGTACAGGAGCATTAATCACAGTCAAAGAAGAGATGCTTTGTACCAGACTATAGCTCTTTGGGCTAATTTCCATCTGCAGTACCTCAGACACACAACATGACAAAACATTAAACACAGCATAAAATAATGCATTTCATAAACATTTAATCAAAGTCATATTATTTGCATTAGTTAAAATGGATTCCCCTTCACCTTCTCAGCCCCTTCTCAGGTTTGTCTTAATGCTGACAGGTTTGTATTCTTAAAGATCCCATGACATGGTACTTCTTGATGCTTTTATATGGCTCCTTAATGGTTCCCTAATACTGTAAATGAATCCTTCTTCAAAATCAACACTCAGTGCATGAGAAACAGAGATAAGATGAGAAAGAGTCATAAATATCTCTCTCAAACACTTTATTCTGGGCGTTGTTGCTTGAATGCAAATGAGGAGAAAAGAGCTGGCCTATAGTAGAGGGTGGGGGCGTGGCCAAACTCTCTGCTTTCGGCTCTGAGCTCTCAGCTGATCCATTTCCGTGTTTTTGCACAGGGGGAGAGATTTGAAGCGTTCCATTGAAAAATAAACACATTTCCACAGAAAATAAAATTAAACCACTGCTGTTCATAGGTCCAGAGGCTCAGATAAAGGACTTCCGAGCCTAGAAACACTTGGACGTGCCTCCAGGCAAATAAAAAACGCATTTTGCATTGCCTAGCGCATTCGCAGTCCAAACTCTCTGGGCGTGATTTACAGAGACGCTGAGTACAAACAGACGGGGGTGGAACTGCATTTGCATTTCTTTTTTCGATCTGACGTCGATAAGGTGCCTTGTTCAAAATCGCCCGTTTGAGCTCTGATTTTTTGTAACACAGAAAAGGATCGAAAAGGATCACAGAAAAATGCTCAGTTTAGACATTTCACAACTTTTAACCATGGGGGGGCCTAAACAGGGTAGGGGAGCTCACATTAACGTTCAAAAACCTCAGAAAGTGAAAATTTCATGCCATGGGACCTTTAATGCTGACAGGTTTGTATTCTTAAAGGAGAATTAACGTTTTTACAATCTGAGCCTTATTTTGGCAATAAAACAAGTTGTTTTACTCACCCATAGCACTTTGTGTCATTTGGAGCACTTCCGGAGATGTTTAGTTTAGTGATCTCCGTAATGTGAGTTCTCGGGGCATATGTTTGATCCAAATAACACAAACTTTAGCACTTTTCAAATAATAGAAGCTCAATGTCTTAGTCTACACTTTCGTTTGAGTCAAAAGTGGCCTGTAATCCGAGATTTATCCATAGTTTCGAGTAGATGAGGAGGCCATGCTGTGCGGAGTCACAACTTATTTCACTCTCAGCTCTCGGGACCCAAACATGAAACACAAAGCTGTAAATGATGTAATTATGGATTGACTCAAACGAAAGTGTAGACGACGGCAACCTTTTTTGTCTTGTGTACCCCCTGAGCCTTTTTGTCATACCTCGAGTACCCCCTCACTCATACGTGTTGATAATTCTCCAAAAGCAGAACCTGACACAACAGATTATTAAATGAAAATAATTTTATTTCATCTCTTTAATTTGAAATTTTAATTCTTAGGCATTTTCTCAATTTTCTTTAACTCAAATTTACTCAAATTAGAATTTAAAAAATAAAAAAAAATCTCCCCCTGCGCCTGGCAGCAACACTGCCGAGTACCCCCTGCAGTGTGCTCGAGTACCCCTAGGGGTACTTGTACCGCTGGTTGGGAAACACTGGACTAAGACATCGCGCTTCTATGATTTGAAAAGTGCTGAAGTTTGTGTTATTTGGAGACCGCTTGGGGCATATAATATATAGAACTCGCGTTACGTATTTCGCAAATCTAAAACATCTCCGGAAATGCTCCAAATGACACCAAAGTGCTATGGGTGAGTAAAACAACTTGTTTTATTACCGAAATAGATTGTAAAAAAACCGTTAATTCTGCTTTAAGAAATGTCGATTGAGTCCTACACTTAATTGTTTGAAGTCTTTGCACAGTTTTAGCTCAGTGGGAAGTTTGTTCCATTCTGAGATTGTTTAAACAGAAAATGCAGATTGTCCCAGTGATGTTTTACGTTTTGGTTTTGTACATTGGCCACTGACCGCTGACCTGGTGGTCCGGACCATTTGGTCAGATGTTAATTTGACAAATTTTTTCCAGTGGTGGAGGTGCCACATTATTAATGATCTTGAATAGTAATCTAAGATTGGCTGATTTGATCAAATATTCAAAACTGAGCATTTTATGTTTTGCTAATATTTGACAGTGGTGATCGTGACGCGGTTTCTTATCTAGGATCCTAATAGCTTGATTATAAAGAGATTTTAGAGGTTTTATCGTAGTTTGATTGGCTTGTGACCAACAGGAAATACCAAACATTAAGTGAGGCAGGATCATCGCATTTAAATCGTTTTTTGCTCCTTGTTTTGTTAAGGAGTTTCGTATAGATTTAAAAGTGGACAGATTTTAAATTATTTTAAGCCATTCTTTATTATCTTGTTTTATTGCATGCTACATTTTCCTGCTGTTCATGATCTGTGCGTTGCAACATTGGAATTTCCCCACTGTGGGACTAATAAAGGCATATCTTATCTTATCTTATCTGCGTGCACGTACATTACGTACTGTTCATGTATTTGTTTTAACGAAATGATCCCAATTTCAACTTTTGTTAATTGAATTTCAACAAAATTAGAGAAAATATGAGAAATTATCAAAAGCTTACATTTCACACTCATGTTTTTAATCTTTTTATTAGCCTTTTGGACTATGAGAGTGTGGGGGATAACTTTACAAAATGAAACAGGTTTGTAGTTCGTTTTGCATGTTCTATTCATGGAAACATGCGTATGACGACTATCTTTGGGCTCTGTTAGCAGTGGTAAATCTGGGAAAGGTTTTGATTTTCTTCATCTAGATGTCACGTAATTCCTTCTTTTTTAAATTTATGTTATAATTTGCCTAACTTCGTTTAAAAAAAGCCAGTTCCGTTATGTTTTGGCAGATCAACAGTTCCAACCAGCTGCCTGTGAGTGACATCGATGGAAAGCTTTGGTTGTGAAGACGCTGCTGCTGAATCCACGATTTTATCACATGCCCAGTGTCGGGAAATATACCAGAAGTCATCATCCGCATGTTTCCAAACGTCTTCCAGTAAGTGTGAATAGAGCAGGCATGTCCAAACTATGGCCCGTGGGCCAAATGTGGCCCTCAGCCAAATTTTTCTTCCAGGTGAATTGGCCCAAATTACTTTGAGCAGAACTTTTGACTGCAAGTTTTTTGAAAAGCTACCTTGATAAGACAATATTTAATATTTATTGTGTGGTTTTGAGGATCTTAGCATGAATAAAGAACTGATAGCTCATTCTAACGTGTTAAACATGCAGATATTTCAATTATTGACTGTGCTGGGCACCAGTTTATGGCCCTCGATCAGCCCTCTGCTTCGTCTGTGTTTAGATATGTGTCCCTTAATGAAAAACGTTTAGACACCCCTGGAATAGAGCCTATTTCAAAACTTTTATTACGATTTTTAAACTATGATAGTGTGAGGGATCACATTACAAAATGAAACAGGTTTGTAGTTCTTTTTAAGTGTTCTATTGTTGGATCTATTCATGCTTGCGTTGCAAGTTTGGAAACACGCCGATGATGACTTCCTTTGGGCTCTGTTGGCAGTGGTAAATCTGGGAAATGTCTTGGTTTTCTTCATCTAGATGTCATTGTATTCCTTCTTTTTTTAAATTTATGTTATAATTTGCCTAACTTCATAAAAAAAAAAGCCAGTTCCGTTATGTTTTGGCAGATCAACAGTTCCAACCAGCTGCCTGTGAGTGACATCGATGGAAAGCTTTGGTTGTGAAGACGCTGCTGCTGAATCCACGATTTTATCACTTGCCCAGTGTCGGGAACTACACTGTCATCCGCATGTTTCCGAACGTCTTCCGGTAAGTGTGAATAGAAAATGTTTTATTATGATTTTTAAACTATGAGAGTGAGGGAGGTCACGTTACAAAATGAAATAGGTTTGTAGTTCTTTTTACATGTTCTACTCACGTTTGCGTCGCAAAATAGAAGACATTTGGAAACACGCCAATGACGACTATCTTTGAGCCCTATTGGCGGTGGTAAATCTGGGAAATGTCTCGGTTTTCGTTATGTTCATCAGATCAATAGTTATGATGAGCTGCCTGTAAGTGATGTCGATGCGATTAAAGTCCCGCCCCCCATGGAAAGATTTGGTTGTGAAGACGCTGCTGCTGAATCCACGTTTCTATCACATGCCCAGTGTCGGGAACTACACCGTAAGTCGTCATCCGCATGTTTCCAAACAAATGAAACAGGTTTGTAGTTCTTTTTACGTGTTCTATTGTCGGGATCTATTCACGCTTGCATCGCAAAATAGAAGATATTTGGAAACATGATGACGATGACGACCTCCTTTGGGCTTTGTTGGCAGTGGTAAATCTGGGAAATGTCTCGGTTTTCTTCATCTACATGTCATTGTATTCCTTCTTTTTTATTTGTGTATTATAATTTGTCTAAAAAAGCCTGTAAATGACATCGAAGACGCTATTAAAGCTTTGGCAGGTTGTCAAGACGCTGCTGCTGAATTCACGGTGTCGGGAACTACACCTGAAGTCGTCATCCGCATGTTTCCAAACATCTTCCGGTAAGTGTGAATAGAGCCTATTTCAAATCTTTTATTAGGATTTTTAAACTATTAGAATGTGGGGGGGTCACATTACAAAATGAAATAGGTTTGTAGTTCTTTTTACATTGTCTGTTCTAATTGAAATGCCTATATTATATTGTGGCGTTAAAGTTGACAGTATTAGCTCACCACTCCATCTAGTGGTACAAACTGTCACTGCACATAATAGACGTGTAGACAGAAAGAGAAATATTGAAATACAGAAATATACTGTCTATCATACATATGACTCAATGTTATTTTGTAATTTTCAAGTTAAGCACAAAGGAAAACAGACAAAAACAACAAACACCCTCTCACATCCCACCTCTCTCTTCACATGCATGCACAAAACTACACTAAAATACGACGTAAACAAACATTATGGCTACGTTTATATGATGACAGTCTGAACAGAAGACTGCGTTTAGACGAGCGTTTACGGGAGGAAATCTGCGTGCATACGGTGACGCAAAAGTGTGTGGAATTCGATACACTGATATATGGACCGATGTGACATAAACGCGTATGCGATGTCAGCAGATTTTTGCGTCTTGGGCAGTGTAGACGAAAACGCTACGGTGGAGCGTATTCAAGTTTTCCACTTTGGAGGCGGTTTCAGTTTTTTGCGTTTTTTAAGCCCCCAAAACACCGTCACCGTCTAAACGAAAGGCACTTCCGATAAAATATTTTGTCGTTTTTACCTGTAAGCATTCTGGCCCTAAACGTCAGTCAAGTCCAGCCCTGTCAAAATGTTCAAAAATGGTGTCTATGTACGTTCGAAGTCAATGTTTTTGTTAAATACATTTTAATGACTATTTGAAATCATATCTAAACTAATATCGCTTTCTTTTTATTACAGTTGAAAACAGGATACAGTGGTACCTCACCTTACGAAAGACCCTACATACGAAAAATCAAAGTTACGAAATGCCCTCATGTTAAATTTTGTCTCAAGATACGAAAGAAAATTCAAGTTACGAAACGCGAAATTTCAAAAATTCGAATAATGCGTGCTCAGATGCACGCCCCGTTGTTATCCCCGCTCAAAAAGCACCTTTCTCGGCCTCTTAGCTCTAGCGCCGAACACGCAAGATTTTCAACAAAACGTATTAAATAGTGAAGCGTGGGGAGAGACACGACTCCGAAAGCAGCATGCATGCACCGCGCGAGGAGCACGCACCGCGTAAGGAGCGAGGAGCACGGCACCGCGCGAGGAGCACAGCACCGTGCGAGGAGCGAGGAGCGAGGAGCATGGCACCGCGCGAGGAGCACGGCACCGTGGCTGGTTTGTGGCTCGGGCCACAAACCAGCCGGTGCGAGGAGCACCCCTAGTCCTGGTCTGCACGACCGGCACCGGGGCTGCGAGCACGAGATAGAACCGCGGCGCCCGGACCGCGTCCTCTGGAGCCTGAGCCACAAACCAGCAAAGAGCGGCACGTGGTGGTTTAATCCTGGTTTAGTTCTGGTCTAGACCTGGTCCAGTCCTGGTTTAGTCCAGGTCCAGTCCAGGTTTAGACCTGGTCTAGACCTGGTTTAGTTCTGGTCTAGACCTGGTTTAGTCCACGTTTAGTCCTGGTCTAGTCTCTTAGCCAATCAGGACGCAGAACCAATGTTACACTATAAAAAAAAAAAAAAATTACACTATAAAAAAAACAACAACCTTGGAACGAATCAGGCCTTTTCCATTGAAATAGCTACTCAACTTACGAAAAATTCACGTTACGAAACCACTTCTGGAACGAATTAATTTCATAAGGTGAGGTACCACTGTACATTTAATATCAAAATGGGTATGTTGTTTATGTGTTTGTTGGTTATTTTTGTTGGTAATTTTTTAAAAACCTTGCACAAGAATTACACATGTATTGCAACTGTTTTTTTTTTCATTCATTATTACATCTGAGTCTAATGGAAGTCTCATTGATTTTATACAAACAGACTCTTCCTTCTAAACACGGCACGGACTCTAATCCTTCTAATTAAAAACTGCTTTGGTTTCTCATTCAGAATCAATCAATGAGACTGTTATTAATTCTCGTTTATATGAACTCAAAATAAATCGTTATTAACATGACAACAATACATATCCATACTCAATTATTCATGCGGGTTTAAGGTTGTAATTATAATGTAATTACCAGGCTAATATGGGTTAAATGCAGTTGATCCGGGCGGATTAGGAGCCGTTTCCGGGTTTTACAGGTCACCACTGGCCGATGGAGACGGACCAATAACAAAGATATGTTTGAGCACAGAGAGAAGGAGGGAGGACGGAGGGAGGACGGAGGGAGGTGAAGAGGGAGAGGGGGACGGAGGGATGGGAGGGGGGTGATGGAGTGAGAGAAGTGGAGGGAGAGAGAAAAAGAGAGGATTACAGATGAAGGAACGAGGAGAAAGGAAAACTAAGGGGAGAAGGGGAAGAGGAGAGAGAGGAGGGAGGAAGGAAGGACGGAGGGAGGTGAAGAGGGAGAGGGGGAGGGAGGGATGAGAGGGGGTGAAGGAGAGAGAGAAATGGAGGGAGACAGAAAAAGAGAGGGTGAAAGATGAAGGAAGGAGAGGACAGAGGAGAAAGGAGAACTAAGGGGAGAATAAGGGAAGTGGAGACAGAAGGAGGGAGGAACGAGGGAGGAAATAAGGGGGAAAAGAAGAGGATGAGGGGTGAAGGAAGAAGAGGAAAGAGAACAAATGGAGGGAGAGAGAAAAAGAGAGGATGAGAGATGAAGGAAGGAGAGGACAGAGGAGAAAGGAGAACTAAGGGGAGAAGGGGAAGAGGAGAGAGAAGGGGGAGGAATGAGGGAGGAAATAAGGGGGAAAAGAAGAGGATGAGAGATGAAGGAAGGAGAGGAAAGAGGAGAAAGGAGAACTAAGGGGAGAAGGGAAAGAAAAGGAGGAGAGAGGAGGATAGAGAAGAGGGAGAGGAGGAAAGAAGTAGGAATGAGGGAGGAAATAAGGCAGAAAAGAAGAGGATAAGGGATGACGTTGGAGAACAAGGGAGATAGAAGGGAAGAAGAGAGAAAGAAGAGATACAGGAGGAGAGATGAAGAAAGGAGAGAAGAGAGAGAGGTGAAGAGGAGAGAGAGGGAGGGAGTGAGAGAGGGAGAAGGGAAAAGGCGAGGAGGGGAGGAGGAGGAGGTGAAATAAAGGAGGAACAGAAAGAGGTTGGAGGAGAGAGGTAGGAGAGGAGATAAGGAGGAAGGAAAAGAGGGAGAGGGGGTGAAGGGGTAAGAGAGGATAAGGTGAGAAGGGAAAAGAAAAGAAAGGGGATATGACATAGAGGAGGAGAAGAAAGGAGTGAGGAGAAGAGGGAGAGGTGGAAAGAAGAGGGAAAGAAGGGAAGAAGAGAGGAGAAGGGAAAAGATGAGAGAGGGAGGAGAAAAGAACGACTGCAGAAAAGTAAGGGAGAGGAAGGAAGGAAGAGAGAGACGACCAAAGGAGGGAGAGAGGAGAGAGGAGGTAGGAGAAAAGGTGAGGGAGGACGGTGGGGGAGGAGAATGGCGAGGTAGAGAGAGAAAGTAGTGAGAGAGGGGAAAAAAGGATGGAGAGAGAGGAGAAGTATGGAGGAGGAATGTAAAAAGAAAGAGGGATAAAAGAGAGAGAAACAGAACCCTCACCACTCACTATAGGTCCCTCTCTCCACTGCCCTGGTGGTCTTCCATGTCGGTACCAACAGCCTCATTCCGGCCGCCGTCTCTGCCCCAGCTGTCCTCAGTCGGGGGGGCAGGGGGCAAAAAGAGAGGCAGAGGAAGAGGGGGCAGAAAGAGACGGAGGGAGGGAGGGGGTAACTGGACAATTGCCCCAGTTTGTCCCGCTCAGAGGCGACAGAAAACACTGATTTCAATCTCGTCCATACAAGAGTCAAAACAAGTTCAGTTTGGTTAAATTTGGCACATTTAAACAATCTGATACTTACGAAAGAGGATTAGGGCCACATGAACAGATTTTTTTTTTATTATTCTGACTTTAATCTCAGAAATTCTGAGATTAAAGTCAGAATTTCTGAGAAAAAAGTCAGAAATTCTGAGAAAAAACCTCAGAATTTCTGAGATTTTTTTTCCTCAGAATTAAAAAAAAAAAAAAAAAAAAAAAAAAATCTGTTCATGTGGCCCTAATCCTCTTACGTAGATACTGACTCATATTGAAAAATTGGATTTTTGGAATTTTGGAATTTTGTTTCAAAATCTTTTTCAACACTTTGACTTCAATCCAAAACATCTTAACAAAGATTTCATAAAATAATCTATATCTGTCTCATATACAGGTCTGGAAAAAAAAATAAGAGACCACTGCAAAATGATCAGTTTTTCTGATTTTACTACTTATAAGTATGTGTTTGGGCAAAAGGAACATTTTGTTTGAATCTATAAACTACTGACAACATTTCTGCCAAATTTCAAATAAAAATATTATCGTTTAGAGCATTTATTTGCAGAAAACGACAAATGGTCAAAATAACAAAAAAGATCCATGTTTTCAGACCTCAAACAATGCAAAGAAACAAGATCAAATTCATTTTAAAACAACATAATACTAATGTTTACACTTAAGAAGAGTTCAGAAATCAATATTTGGTGCAATAACCCTTATTTTTACTCACAGCTTTCATGTGTCTTGACATGCTCTCCACAAGTCTTTCACATTGTTCTTGGGTCCTAGTTTAGACCTGCTTTAGTCTTGGTTCAGACCGGGTTTAGTCCAAGTCTTTCACATTGTTCTTGGGTGACTTTATTCCACTCGGTGCAAGAACTGAAGTAGCTCAGCTTTGTGTTTGTGTTGGAATTCAACAGACGCTGGAATGGAATGGCTGTAATACATGTAGAGATGCTGATTTCAGAAAAAAAAAATGCAGTGGTCTCTTATTTTTTTTCCAAATCCGTACATGAGCCATGTCCCAGTTTGATAGCTGCAACCTCCGAAAGCTTCCGGCGCAACAAGGCCTGTCCCATTTCATGCAGCCCTCAAATGCAGCCTGAAAACCGGCCTTGTTTCCATGGAGATCAGGCCGCGAACTTAGGGCACATCCAAGTAGCCTTCACACAGGGGCAGACAGATATTTGAAAACACAGCGAAAACACGAAGCAAAAATCCCGACCGGAGAGCGGAGAGAACATGTAAGTACACACTTTTAACTTTACGAAATCATCACTAACACAACTGCAAAGGTAAAATACAGCCATAAACCACCATTGCGGTCTGCGGAGGGTAGTTCGAGGGCTGCAGCCTTTGCAGCCTTCGGAGTGGCCGATAAAGCAGCCTTCGGAGGGTGCAGCCATCGAATTGGGACACGGCTATGGTCATGAGCAAATTGTTTTTATTTAAAGGAACTGTATTTATCCTGGACTCTTACTGTTTTACAAAAATATTCAGAACTGAACCTGTGTCTCCAGAGCTTTAATCTGCAGACAGAGACACATCCAGGTTTGTTTCATTCTCAGTTTATGGACAGACTCATGTGAAGTTCAGAACCTCCAGAATTCCCTCCCTGAGCTGCAGAGGCTGGACTAGCACTGATTCAGGACTGGTGCAGGTTCTGGGGTTTAGGTAGTTTAGTTTAGTTTAGTTTATTTGATTTATTTGACAGGGACAATCTACAGGAGCATTAATCACAAAAAATGAAAAGATGCTTTGTACCAGACTTTAGCTCTCGGGGCTCATTTCCATCCCTGAGACAAACAACATTACACACAATGAACATAAAGCATAAAAACAGTGCAATTTATAATATTTATAGTGGCAGTGATACGTTTCATCAATTAGTAAAAAATAATTAAAACTCTTTTCCAGATACCTGTACCTCCTTCTCATGTCTAGTCTTTAATACTGACACGTCTGCACTCTTAGAAATTGTTGTTTAATTTCCAGACTAATTTTTTTTAAGCATTTGCATAATTTTATCTCAGTTGGAAGTTTGTTCCATTCTGAGATTGTGTTAAATGAAAATGCAGATTCTCCTAATGGTGTTTTCCGTTTTGGTATTGCACATTGGCCACTGACCGTTGACCTGGTTGTTCTGACCATCTGATCAGACGTTAAATAGATCAACTTTTTCAATGGTGGTGGTGCCAGATTATTGATTATCTTGAATAATAACCTTAGATTGGCCAGTTTAACTGTATTATCAAAGTTGAGCATTTTATGTTTATTTAATATCTGACAGTGATGGTATTTCAGTGGTTTCTGATCTAGAATCTTAAATGCTTATAAAGAGAGTCTAAAGGTTTTATTGTGGTTTGGTTGGCTTGTGACCAGCATGAAACACCAAAAATTAAATGAAGTAGAGACCGTTCAGATCAGAGAAAGGTGTTTTAGGTTTAAACCAACTAGATTTCAGCTTTGAAACTGGCAACACAAATAAGATTATGCTTTCTGATTAGATAATCAATTGTCTTGACATCAAATTAAACATCAAATTATAAAAGAAAAAACTGGTCCATCATGTCAATGTTTTTGTAATTAAGAATAAATCAGCTTTACAGTTGTCATCAGCAAAAGCTATATTTGATTTGAACATGTTTACCTCATATCTGGAGCTACAGTTCGCTCATGTTTATGGAATTTAAATGTTCATTGCGTAACTTTTCTGGTGCTTTTCTCCATGGAGATGTTGTTTCTTTGTCTGGAATGTTTCACAGTGTGGAATCAAACGTTTCTATCTTCATGAATACCAAACAAGACCAGGTTACAGGTCAGATCTGTGGAGAGGCGACCCCGCTCACAGTCAAAATCCCTGTTTTTTGAGGTGTTTTTGAGCTATAAAACCACCTGTAATTGAATAAATATAAAGTAGAGCTGTTTAATGTACAATATGGGACATTCCAGGAAAAGCAATGACGTACCCAAGCCAAGTTACACTGCACATTTAATTTAAAATCCAAATCTTACATACACTTCCTTAAAAAGATCACCCACAGAGCGTCAATCTGCTACTGCACAAATTACCCATAATGCACGCTGCATGACAAACCATACTTAATACACAAATGCATTATTAACTCAAAGAAGCCACGCAGATTAACAAATGTTTTTCACTAAGGACAATTAAGCAGCGGTTTGTATCCACTGTTGAGTCGGATGATGAAAAGAGCATACACCAGTACACCAATTAGACCCTGGTTAAGAATAATGCAATTAAGAAACAAAGTAATTATGATGTGGAAAATGAACCGCATACAACAAAGTGGATTCAGTTGGATTACGATGCTTGTAATTCATTAAGTGTGTTTAAAGTAGAAATATTAAGTTGTAAACAAGCTGACAAGTTCTAAATCACTGCGTGCGCATGGACGAGTGTAATCCGACTGCAAACGGATTGGGATCGTATCGAATTCATGTGCACAGGCTAAGGATCGTATAAGGATTGGTTTCCCGAATCCGATTGGAACCCCTGGCTTAGGCCGATAGTAATCCGTTTGGTGCCGCCTTGTACACGATATCGGATCGGATTGACGTACTGCGCATGCGCGGGAATTTTTGTGGTAGTGGTCATAAGTAGCGATTGTTGCTGGAAAAGTCAGACGAAATCATGGCTGCGAAGAAAGAATGTATAACACGTACACCAATGCTGCTCCGTCAAACTCCTCGAGCGCTGTCTTTTTATACCGCCACATAGTTTGTTGTGTTTTTATTGAGTAGCCATCACCCGGAAGTAGTTGGACTACAGCGCCACATAGAGTAGCAGAGCCGGCCAGGTCGCTGACCATTATCCGATTACACGAGTTTCATGTGCACTGAGATCTAAGGACAGACCACCCACCGAGTAACGGGATCGGATTCATGTGCACGGGCTAAGGATCGGATTGGATTTCTCCAAATCCGATCCTTGGCCTGTGCACATGAATTTGATACGATCCCAATCCGTTTGCAATCGGATGACACTCGTCCATGTGCACGCAGTGAATGTCCCGCGCATGATGGAAGAAATAGGAAGTGCGATAGGCGCTCGGTTTGGCAGTGGGATTTATGAACGGGAGATGGATACTGGTTTGGAGTTTGTTGGGAAACAAAATTATGGACGTGGATGATTTAACAGTGGACTTGTGTGCACCAAGACGACTGTGGTGGTGAACTTATGGTAAATATGAAAGGAGAACAGAGCGGACAGACGGGGAGCGGGACACGGAGTGGAAAACAGCGGAATGAATGAAACCGGATAAGCGGCGAGCGCGGGGTGTTTGGAGATACTTAGGTTAGCACGGGCTTTGACGGGGCTACTCCGTCACACAGGCATGTTAAAAAAAGCTTCAAAAAGTCACACATAACGCCCTCTCAATAAATTAAACAATAGTTGACAACAATACATTTTTCTCCAAAACGTCGGCCATAGCGTTTGCCTCCAGTCAAATGAAGCTCATTGAGGCTTGCAGTTATAGGAGCAAATTTGGAGCCAAGCCATATTTGGAAAAGGAATTTATTTATGGACTAAAAGCAAAATAAAACACCAGGATCATGTAGAGTGGGTTAAGATGAACATTTTAAGAGTTACACTTACACAAGGGGGTGACAATTTTTTAAGGTAAAGGTAAATTGGAGTCGATGGAGCCGATGGAGTCCTCATGCTCACTTCCTATTTGGAACATGAGTTGGGTAAGTCCATTTATATATAAGCTACTGTACGTACCATTCTCAGTTATATTTAGTTGCTTACTAGTGCAGGGAAACTGTCACCTTCTTTCCTTTATTAAACATTGAAGATTAACAAACGATAAAAAACGTTTAAAACCTTCTTAATCCCATAGTGCCTTTTCATATTATTACGCAGCACATGTGGTGGTCTGTAGCTTCTTTCTGTTCAGACTGTACTAAAGCAGATAGAGCAGAGTTTTATCAACACTTTGAACAAGGCCAAGGTCACAGACGCAAACTCCGAGGAGAGCCAAACGCATTTATAACGGCGTGTAGTGGTTAAGGAGAGATAATGGAGCTATTCAGACCGTAGAAGGTGCTAAAGAGCAAATATAAGAGATAAGACACATTATAATCTAAATGTGTGTGTCAAAAGTTGAAGTTTGTTCCAGTGAGGGCTGAATAAGCTTTTGTTAAAGGTTTAAGCGTCTTATACTTTTGTGCACCTCTGTTTTGTTATTACAGATTTTTTGTATATTTATGTAAAAGAAAAAAAGTTTGCGCAGTCAGGGGCCGGAGGGGATCTGGTTTGGGGACCACAAAATTTCATCTCTGCTGTTTGCGGATGATGCTGTCCTGATGGCTTCATCAGACCGGGACCTCCAGCGTGCATTGGGGTGGTGTGCAGCCGAGTGTGAAGCGGCTGGGATGAGGATCAGATCCTCCAAATCCAAGGTCATGGTTCTCAATCGGAAAAAGGTGTCTTGCCCTCTCCAGGTGGGTGGTGAGTCCCTGTCTCAAGTGGAGGAGTTCAAGTATCTCAGGGTCTTGTTCACGAGTGAGGGGAGGATGGAGCGTGAGATTGACAGGCGGATCGGTGCAGCTTCGGCGGTGATGCGGTCGCTGTACCGGACCGTTGTGGTGAAGAGGGAGCTGAGCCGAAAGGCAAAGCTCTCGATTTACCGTCAATCTACCAGAAAAAAAAGTTTACTGCACACTTGTTTGACTTTCCGATTATTCCTTTATTAGGTGAGAGCGATCAACGCGTTTTGCTTCTACAGTGTCATCAGGTTCCTGAACCTGTTTCGCTCTCACCTAATAAAGGAATAATCGGAAAGTCAAACAAGTGTGCGGTAAACTTCTTTTTTTCCCCTGGAATTATTCAATGTTCCTGCTGTTACCAGCACCTGGAAGCTGTGTATGGAGTTTTGAACTTTTGAATTTACCGTCAATCTATGTTCCTCCCCTCACCTATGGTCATGAGCTCTGGGTAATGACCGAAAGGACGAGATCGCGGATACAAGCGGCCGAAATGAGTTTCCTCTGCAGAGTGGCTGGGCGCTCCCTTAGAGATATGGTGAGGAGCTCAGTAACACGGGAGGAGCTCGGAGTAGAGCCGCTGCTCCTCCACTTTAAGAGGAGGAGCTGAGGTGGCTCGGGCATTTGTTCCGGACGCCTCCCTCGGGAGGTGTTCCGGGCATGTCCCACCGGGAGGAGGCCCCGGGGAAGACTCAGGACACACTGGAGGGACTATGTCTCCCTGGCTGGCCTGGGAACGCCTTGGGGTCCCCCTGGAGGAGCTGAAGGAAGTGTCCGGGGTGAGGAAAGTCTGGGAGTCTCTGCTTAGACTGTTGCCCCCCGACCCGGCCCCGGATAAGAGGAAGAAAATGGATGGATGGTCTCTTACTATGGAGACAAGCAGGTCGTGTTACAGGTTACAGATCAGATCTGTGGTGAGGCAGCCCTGCTCACAGTAAGAATGCATACTTTTCAAGGTATTTCTGAACAATAAAAACACGTGTAAATGAATGCAAGATAGCCAGACCCCATACCAGAAAGGTTCCACTGTGCCCCTTTAATGGAATATATAGAACTGTAAACATTATTATATCTGTTATTATTATTATGGATGGGGCAAGATCTCGTGCTTTAAGATCTAGCGAGACAAAATTGCTCTAAGATGATGCAAAAATGAGAAAAATGACCTCGGCTTGGATAAAAAAAGAGTCAAGAATTGGTGACTTACACAATTTGAGAAGGTGTAGTTAAAAAAAGCAGCACTACAACGGCTGCAAAGGTATAAAATAGATAAAAATAACAAAGCCAAAACTGTGAAACGGATCGCCCGGCTTATTTATTACAATTTATGCCAAAATCTCATCTTGTTTCCAATCTCGTGATCTGTTTCGTCTTGTGAAAATATTCTTTTATATGTGTGTTAAAATGAGACAAAACCTGTATTTCCTGTTGTATTCCAAACCCAGAGACGAGAATAGGATCATGTATTTTTTATGAACTGCACTTCCTGTGTTTGGGTGCTTTTTCACATTCTAAATATTTCACAAACTCGTGCCCTCACATTGACCTGAGAGGAAACCAAAAAATACACCTTCAATAAATCACACTAAACAAACGCCTCGAAAAGCTCCAGACCGAGTTCATCTTCTGTGTGGATTTTAAATTTATCTGGGGTTTGAATAGTGGCTTGTGGTTGCTAATATGGTAAAATATTGATCACAGAGTCCTGAAAATGTGTAATTTAAATCAATTTTTTCTTGAGTTGTCAGACAATTTTGAAGCTAAGTAGCAGTAGTACTGTAGTAGTACTGTAGTTGTAGTACTGGAGGTAGTATTGGTAGAAGTAGTATAGGTTTGTCAGTAGTAGTAGTAGTAGTAGTAGTAGTATTGGAGAAGGTACTAGTAGTAGTAGTTGTATTGGAAATAGTACTGGTATTGGAAGTAATGGTAGAGTAGTAGTAGTAGTAGTAGTAATATTGGAGGAGGTAGTAGTGGTAGTAGTAGTCGTATTGGAGGAGGCAGTAGTAGTATTGGAGGTATTAGTTGTAGTAGTAGTAGTAGTAGTAGTAGTAGTAGTAGTAGTAGTATTGGAGGAGGTAGTAGTAGTATTGGAGGTGGTATTAGTTGTAGTAGTAGTAGTAGTAGTAGTAGTGGTAGTATTGGAGGAGATAGCAGTAGTATTGGAGGTGGTATTAGTTGTAGTAGTAGTAGTAGTAGTAGTAGTAGTATTGGAGGAGGTAGTAATCGTTTTGGAGGTAGTATTATTTGTAGTTGTAGGAGTAGTTGTAGTAGTAGTAGTATTGGAGGAGGTAGTAGTATTGGAGGTAGTATTAGTTGTTGTAGTAGTAGTAGTAGTAGTAATATTGGAAATAGTACTGGTATTGGAAGTAATGGTAGAAGTAGTATTGGTTTGTCAGTAGTAATATAGTAATAGTAGTAGTAGTAGTAGTAGTAGTAGTAGTATTGGAGGAGATAGCAGTAGTATTGGAGGCAGTATTAGTTGCAATTGTAGTAGTAATCAGTACTCGAGTTGAGGGGGGATGGGGGGGGTGGCATTCCCCCTGTGGGAAAAAATAGTCAAAATCATCCCTCTTCTAAAACGGGCATCCCTTCTTCCATCCCTTATGGCATTTTATCAATCAGGCATGAAAATCTCTAAACTTTTGGCGAATTTCGCCGTTTTTAAGTCAAAATGGCCAGTGCGCTCCAGCTTCCAATCATGTTGCAGCATAATTACGCACCGATACGCGCTCCCGCGCTGCCGCTGTTGTGTTTGCGCCTGTTCGCCGATCAGCTGTGAGCCTGATATTTACGCGGCATTTCCAAGAGACTCCTTAACTTGCTACCTTAATGCTACGTAAGAAGGAACTCTCGCCTCGGGACACGGGATACGTTCGGGATTATGTCCTTTTCTCCGGAGCTCCGGATTATTAAAGACAACACGGCAAACTGTTAGAATGTTCTTATGGGTGAGTCATATTATCAGATTATTTCTGCATCTATTTTGGCACTAAACCAGGACTAAACCAAGACTAAACCAGGTCTAAACCAGGACTAAACCAGGTCCAAACCAGGACTAAACCAGGACTAAACCAAGACTAAACCAGGTTTAAACCAGGTTTAAACCAGGACTAAACCAGGACTAAACCAGGTCCAAACCAGGACTAAGCCAAGACTAAACCAGATCTAAACCGGGTCTTAACCAGGACTAAACCGGGACTAAACCAAAACTAAACCAGGTCCAAACCAAGACTAAGCCAGGACTAAAACAGGTCTAAACCAGGTCTAAACCAGGTCTAAACCAGGTCTAAACCAGGACTAAGCCAGGACTAAACCAGGACTAAACCAGGACTAAACCAAGACTAAACCAGGACTAAGGTGTGTGTGTGTGTGTGTGTGTACGTGTGTGATAACATATATCCTGTGTATTATTGAATTATTGAATGATTATATGGACTTTTTGTTATAAAAGCATTTCCATTTTAACAAAGTACCTTCTAATTCTGCCCTGCCCTGAAACACCACAGTGATGGGGGAGGGCTTAGCTTAATGCCCCCCCCCCCCCCCCCCCCCCCGTTGGTGAAAAATTTCACCATCCCCCCTGGTTTCATTTTACAACTCGACTACTGGTAGTAATAGTTTGTTTTCTGTCAAAGAGATACCACAGAGGTAGTCTTCCTTTGTCTCAAATGTTCCACAGTATGGCATTAAACTTATGTGATGTGACCAGGCCAAGTTACGAATCAGTTCTGTTTTTAGTGGTATAATTCTGGGAGTTGTAGTTCTTTCTATAATTCTGGGAGTTGTAGTTCGTTAATTCTTTCTACAGACTGTAAATGTAGATGGGTCCAGCCCAAGGGCACGGGGACGATGCACAGGAGCCATCTCATCTTCTTCCACTGACACTAACCACTGACCCATATCCAGAGGCATGATGGGAAACATTTTCCCATCGACCCTCCAGACCGCAGCCGTAAGTCTGAACTGGTCATAGATCTGAGCCGTAAGTCTGACCTGGTGATAGATCTGAGGCTGGAGCTCGTGTTTGGACTGGAGAATGTGGGCGGAGAAACAAAGAGGGATGGAGCGGGAGGAGGAGTGTGTAAGCAGTTTTTTGTTTTATTTAGTATTTCATTCAGAGTATTGGTTTGGTATTTCATGTAGCAGCAGCAGCAGCAGCAGCAATAGTAGTAGTAGTAGTAGTAGTAGTAGTAGTATTGGTCATAGTATTGGTACAAGAAGTAATGGTAGTAGCTCTTGTTTGGTATTTAAAGTAGTCGAAGTAGTATTGGAGGAGGTAGTAGTAGTAGTATTTGAGGTAGTACTGGTATTGGAAGTAATCCTAGAAGTAGTATTGGTTTGTCAGTAGTAGTTGTAGTAGTAGTAGTAGTAGTAGTAGTAGTAGTAGTAGTAGTAGTAGTAGTAGTAGTAGTATTGGAGTACTGCAGGCAGTATTGGTAGTGGAAGTAATGGTAGTAGTAGTATAGGTTTGTCAGTAGTATTAGTAGTAGTAATAGTATTGAAAATAGTACTGGTATTGGAAGTAATGGTAGAAGTAGTATTGGTTTGTCAGTAGTAGTAGTAGTAGAAGTAGTAGTAGTAGTAGTGCTAGTATTGGAGGAGGTAGTAGTAGTATTGGAGGTAGTATTAGTTGCAGCAGTAGTTGTAGTAGTAGTATTAGTAGTAGTAGTATTGTGCAGTGCCAGCCTTACACAGCCAGCTCAGTCCTTGTTATCTTGTGTCATTAGAAGGGTCATTCCAGAACTGGAGGACATTTTGGCTTTAAAATTCTTGAAAAATAAACCTTCACTTTTCTGATTTTCTGCTACATATTCATCAATAATAGGGAATAAACTATCAAATGCTTGATTAGCTCAGCTTACGGATCAATGGCACAATTTTTATTATTTTACATGATTTATTTGGTTTATTTATTTCCTCTAATCACAGTAACAGGGTTGCAGGTAACAGGGTTGCAAATCCACACTAATGTTCGCTTTATCTCAGGAGGAGAAGCTGTTTAGCTGTTACTGCTAATCAAGAGTAAAAACGTATTTATGCAAATAAATAAAGGAAAATAATAATAATAATGGTCTTATTCTGATCATTTGCATAACAGGGTTGCATGAGGCAGAGTGAGACATTCAATCAAGGCTAACTATGTTATAAAAATATGAAAAATAGAAGAGAAGACAAACGTTTGCTCTGCCCATTCTTTTGCAAAACTGTTTGATGAT